>VYZQ01051305.1:56949-78606 GCA_013400655.1 Mystacornis crossleyi
GAATGTTGCTCGGTATGTTTTTCTCGGATTTTTTTTTTCTCATCTGCAGTTTTTATTTCTCCTAAACACTACTGAGAATACTGAGCTTGTATTTCTTGAAATACTACAATGTTTGTTGCATCTTTGAATTACAGTAGTTTACTCCTAGTCTTAATGACATTTGCTCTCTAGGGAGAGTCTGAGAATAAAAATCTAGTAATGCTGAAACTCATCTGTTGATTTGTGCGGGTTAATGTCCTGTCTCAAAAATTATAAGACCATAATCTGTTATAAGGAGCTTGAGGGATGTGATTCAGACTTAGCTGTTGAAGAAAATTCAGACTTAAGGTGGAAAGTGTGTTCAGCCTTTCTGTGTTGTGTATAGACTGTGGCAATGTGAGTGCTGAGTTCTGCACTGGGGTCACACCAACCCTCCTGCATGCATCACTACAGGCTTGGGGGAGAGTGTCTGGAAAGCTTCCTGGTGGAAAAGGACCTGGGGGTGCTTGTCAGCAGCTGGCTGAACATGAGCCAGCAGTGTGCCCCGGTAGCCAAAAAGGCCAGCGGCATTCTGGCTTGTATAAAAAAGGGTGTGATCAGCAGGAGCAGGCCACTGATTGTCCCTCTGTCCTTGGCACTGGTGAGGCCACGCCTCGAGTCCTGTGTCCAGCTTTCGGCCTCTCACTGCAGGCAGGACACTGAGGTGCTGGAGCTTGTCCAGAGAAGGGCAACCAAGCTGGTGAAGGGTCTGGAGAGTGAGTCATATGAGGAACAGCTGAGGGAGCTGGAGGTGCTTAGCCTGGAGAAAAGGGAGCTCAGTGGTGACCTTATCACCCTCTTCAACTGCCTGAAAGGGGGTTGTAGCCAGGTGGGGGTCAGCCTCTTCTCCCAGGCAACCAGGGACAGGACAAGAGAAAATGGCCTCCAGCTGTGATAGGAGATGTTCAGGTTGGACACCAGGGTGAATTTTTTCACTGAAAAAGTGGTTAAGAATTGGAATGGGCTGCCCAGGGAGGGGGTGGAGCCACCATCCCTGGAAGTGTTCAAGAAACAGCTGAATGTGGCATTTCGTGCTGGTTTAGTTGACAAGATGGTGTTCAGTCAAAGTTTGGACTCAATGATCTTGGAAGTCTTTTCCAACCTTAATAATTCTATGAATTAAAATAAAAAATTGGTCTCAGTCCATGAGCTGTTGGGCCATATGCCCTGATGTTGGCATTAGCTCCTATCTATAAATATTCTTGTCTCGGCTTTACATGGGCTTTAACTGGGAGATGTTTGGTCATTGTTTTGTTGGCATTCAAATGTGGAAACCAGCCAGTTCAAGTAAAACATGGGATGCTTGTTAGAGCAAACCAGAAACGAGCCAAGTCTGATGTCTGACGGCAACAGGAAGGCAGTTGTTTCAGCTGCCATTCACTAGTGACTTTGCTGAAAAATGATGCATAGTGTTTCCAAATTATGTATGGTCTTTAGGAGATGCCAGTCTTTGGTAAACTTGTACCCTTGCTTTTTGTCTAGTATTCTCTTTGTAGTTATGTGAGTACATATTACTAGAAAAAGTGGTTTTTATTTTTCAGGCAGAGTGCTAGAATTTGAGATAACCGTGTCCCACGGTCAGTCTTCATCTCTGTGGTACTAGTCTTGTCCAGACAAATGCCTGACTGGTGTCTTACCACTCTGAAGAGTAGTACAATAGGTTCCAACTCACAAAAACTACCAGCGGTCTGAATCAGTCTGTTTCCAAAGTACTGCTCAGACTCGTACTGAGAGTGTCCCAGGATTGCAGACTGGTGTCGGTGCTGATGGCTCTTAGTTATCTAGAACACATATTAACTGTATTTTATGTATAAAAACATCTTTGCGTACATATGGCCAACAGAACAGTTTTTTTCTGAACAACAGCTTAGCTGTTACTGCTGCTTGCTGATTCTGACCTAGGAAGTCATCTTGAGGCCCAAATTAGAGTTTCTTTGTGCTTGTTTGTGACTATGACATCATTTATGCAGACTGTGGGCTTCACTGTAATGCCAAGTATGAAACAGCATCTTGTGAAGAATTATTTTTGAACAGCTAATTATAACATTCTAAGTAAAAAACAGTCTGCATTCATTTTCAGCGGACTCCTCTTTAAAGTTTCTCATCAGTTAAATTTAATTTTATACGCATATCAGCACTGGTGGCAAATACTTTCTTCAACTATGTTACTGCAATTTCTGAAAAAAATCTTGGGTTTTTGTTTCCCCTGTTCAGATGATGTTTGTATTGTGCTGATGATGTTAGGCACTTTTTCACCTCTTTACACGATCCCTCTGCCTGATGTGGACTTAGAAAAACTGTCTTGGGGGCATGTTTTTCTTTCTTCTGGTTAATATGTCCTAAATTTTCCTCACAGATCTTAAAAGAGGCCTTATAAATTTTTTGTTAAATACCTTTTTGTTAACCTTCTTAAAGGGTTCGCTGCTTAAAATCAGCAATGAATAAAATATATTGATTTGGAGATAATGACTCAAATTCTTCTGTACTTTTTTTGGGATGCATTTTGTAGGTATCTTATAAAATTTGAATTCTGCAAGCATTGCAAGCAGCTTGAAGATAGAAGTGATTGCACAGGATAAGAAATGTGGGGACCAAATTTCTGACATACTCGGGCAGGTGGTGTTTGTGTTTTGTTTTTCGGATTGTGGTTTTAGGAATATGAAAGGTGATATCCCTGCTGTATAAAATGCAGGACTGGAATTGAGGAATGCAGGTTTCTGTTCTATGTTTTATAGATTTCTGAAGTCACTTGCATGGACATTTAGTCTCTTAATAACTTCTTACAGGCACAATGTATGAAACATTGGCTTGCCTCGGAATGCTAAGTAATACAGTTTGGACATTTGTGTGGAGATGCAAACGTACTATCTAGCAATTTTGTATTAAGGCTTACCTGTCCAAGAGAGTAGGTAGATGAAACTGATGGATACCTTGGTAGCTTCGCAGCCTCTGCCCCGGGGTTCTGTCCTTAGCAATTCATGTCTGTATCCCATTAGTACTGGGCTGAAGTTGTGAAGTTACACTGGTGTGACAGCAGTTCCAGTTACTGAGGAGCCAATAGAGCTGTATTTGTGGGATCTTGGTTTCTAAGCTGAGCTGCAATGGGTTCTGCCAGGATTTGCCAGGTTAGGTTATTCGTTGGAAAGTAGAGACTAGAGAATTTTGGGTTTTTTTAGACATGGTGATGCAAACACAAAGTTGCAAGACCTTTCTATACAAGCATTTTGTCATGGTCTTCTGGAACATTTTTTCACTTTCTTTGATTTGCAGAGACCTTTGGGTTGCTCTAGTGAAAATACAGGCTTCCTGGCAGTGAACAGTCCTGGCACATTAACTCTTTTTGATTTTCATAATTGCTTTTTGCGGACATGTTTTGGAGTGGTCTGCAGATGACCAGGTGTTCCAGGGCTGGAGGTAAAAGCCTGTTGTTTTAACATTTTTTCTTGAGTACTTCAGTGTTTCTATGGTTTTGCTAAAGCCAAAAATGTCTGAAATTTTGCTATAGGAAGATGGGAGTATGTGGAGGGAAAAAACAAGGTGTCATCTTAGTATGTTTTCCTGAGGTGATCAGCATACACATGTATGTCAAGTCCAAGGATTTAAAAAAGTGTTAGATCACTATAGTACTGAAAAGGTCATAGTACAGCAGTGTGCAAACATGTAGCTAATCATGTACTCATTCCAAAATGTATTGCTGCAGATTTCCAAGTACTGGATTTATTATTAGAGAAGGTGGACTTAAAATGAACTCTGAAAGATGCCTTACGGGAGGAAGCCAAATACATGAGGACTTTCAGAAGTACAGGAGAAAGCTAGTCTTATGCCACACACATGAAGTCCTCTTCTCAAAGATGTTATATTCTTTTCACTTTTATTTTGTACATTATTGACAGAGAACATAGAATAGAACGGAATTTATTGATGGAAAAACGAAAAACCTCTTTCAAAAATTCACTATAGCGTTTTTCATGAATGTATGCCAGTGTTTGATGCTGTTTTTTCTTCAATTTTTGACTGAAAAAGCACAAGCCTGGCATTAGGATTGAATTTACCTAGTAAAATGTTGCAAGTGTCATCATATTTTAGATAAAAGTGATATCAGAAATGGAGTAATTAAAGGCTTTTTGTTTCAACATTTATTCCAGGAAAACAATCAGGGTCTAATAAATAGCCAGTAGGGAGAATTATAATAGAAGAGCAAGTCAAGGTATCATACTTAATGCTTTACATGTAACATATTCTAAACTATTTATTTTCTTGAATAAATAGTTTCTCTCAAGTCAATGTTTGCCAGCTTCAACTGGATAGTAGGCAAACCCTCTCAGTGGTTAGCAGCCTCTGTGGACCTCTTCATGTTTGGTTCTCCTTGCTGGCTTCAGTTTTAACTTAACCTAAGCTCTAAAGGTTTTTTGAAGGTCTCTTAAACAGTGGGTTGATACACCCTGTGTCATGGGAAGCATAATGTGAATTACATTGTATCATCTTGCATAGACTAAAGATAATTGCTTGCTATTTTTCTATGGATGTGAAGGTTCTGGATGCTTTCTATCACCCTTGCACCTGATGGTATATTTGTTATTTAGTAATTGTGGATTTCAACCTTTGTTTTACAGCTCTCAGCATATTCTTTTTCTGTGTAGAGAAACCAAAAAAACCCACTGGTTTAATAAAAACATTTTTGATAATTATACACACTAATGCATTTCCTTTTATTGTAGTACTAATGATACATAACCCCCACTGAATTTGTCAGCCTCAGTCAACCATAAAGATAAATGAGGAGCTGTGATTTTTAGCAGAACATTTTGAAATACAAGCAAACTGAAAAAATGTCTGTTATTTCAAATCATACTCCTCTGCAGAATTGGTATAAAACTGTACTTTAATAAAAAAAAATCACATTGTGGATCATATGGAACATTTCTAAATGGTATCTGCATCTGTTGTGTTTTTCTGCTGGCAACACTTACTTCAGAAGTGCTTTTTTGTTGTTCACGTGTGTACTTTTAGTTTCACTAAGTGAGCAAGGTCAAATCATATTGCAGTTCTGGGAGCATTTTTAAAAAAAATTGTTTATCCGCATATTTTGGTGGATGGGTAAGAAAGTCTATTAAAGTATAGAATAACACTTTAAATTATAATGCAGTTCTTCTGTTAGGTGCTGTAGGAAGCACATCCTTGTGGTAAAAAGTAGTTCTTAAGTATTCTGGGAGACTCTATCATTCCTGTGTTGAGCGCTTTTCTTTCATAGCAACGCTGTGTTGGTAGTGCATAATGAGCAGCAATCCCGTTCCTCTCCCTCTCGTGCTAACCTGAAATACAACATGAACCTTTGGGGTTTTCAGTGCTGCCTTGTTACTGTTACATCTCACTCCATTAGAAACGGTCCAGCGATAACCAGGCAGGGGAACATGCAAAGACAGTTGGCTTCTGCCAAGGATTTGAACAATTAAAATCTTGCTTTGAAATTGCCATAGTTACACATTTTCCATAAACATAGACCAACAGACTTACAAACTTGAGAGAAAAACCTTTTCTGTGGGTGGCTTAAACTGCTGCTCATGCAAGGCCTTCAGACATTATTGACTTCTGGAGGCCATGGCTTGGCACCAACATTGCGAGGTGTCTGGACCATTGACCCTCCCGCCATGGTGTGCTGAAGCCACCTGCCTACATATTGCAACCTGTCCCCGCTGTTAGGTGGTGGGTTTGAAGACAGCTGGACTTCTCTGACTTGTTTGTCCCCTTTGTACTTTGCAGCACACAGACTTGTTTGTGATCCTGACAGTTCTGTGGATGTGCAGCCTGTTTGCTGCTTCAGGTGTCATCCCTGTAGGACTGTGAGATGAGGGAGCACTGGCTAATCCAGTAACTGCAAGAGACATCATAATTCCTTTGTTGAGGAGGGTGAACAGATAGATAAGACCCTGTGCTAATGCATCACTTCCAGAGGGCTAATATTTATGCAACTCCTTAAAAATAAAATACACATCTATATTAGTGGAAGAATGATGAGGGAAGGATTGATGTGTCCAGAAGCCTGTCTTTTCTAAGAATACTTGCATTAGCTTATTAAGTAGTTTACCTTTCTCTATAAACCTTGTTTCTGTAGATTTACATGAATCGAATACTCTCACGCTATGGAGTGGCTTTTCCTGGTTTCTTTGGTTTGTCATCAAGCCTTTGTATCAACTCTTATGTTTGTCAGTGCAAAATCGATTTACTTTTAGGGGAAATCAGTTGGGCCAGAGGTAAGCAAGTGGGAGAAAAGTTTAATTTGGTGAGCTTTGATGAATATTGTATTGCTGTTTATGGCCTGAAGCAAACATCATTCAACTTAATAAGACTCATTCAAGTGTATCGAGTGGGATGTGGTTGTTTCCTGTTTTGTTCTTTTAGAGACACACAGAGTTCAATGTGTCAAATTATATCTAAATTTAGGGCAACAGTCCTTGAATAACAAGTATTTTTTCCTGCAGACTTTAAAACATTTCATGGTTATCTTGCATTCATCCACTTTTCGTTTGCATTTTGTATAACATACTGATTTCACCGCGAATTTCTTGGCAATTTTCTGTTATTAAATCCCTACACTGAGATAAAAATCTATTCTTTAACTGAAAGATTTATTTAGGTGATACTTGTTTTGTATTTTAATGCAGCCCATATTTTAAGATGAAAAAATAGGTGCTATTTACTATAGTAAAAATGCCTGGTAATACCAGAGTCGGTGATGGGTAGTGGTGTTAGTAACTGGCAAATAACACTTCAGCAGGTACAGGAGTATCTGTGAATTGTGAAATGAAATACTTTCTTTTTAACAAAATGACTGGACGTATTATTTCCAGGGAGAGGGTGTAATAAGAAGGGGAGGAAAATTCTATTAATAACTGATGAAAGTTGTCTCTCACAGAAACATTGCTATCTTTGTGTATCACAATCAATACATCAGATTTCTGTTTTCAGACTTTATTTGTGCCATTTTATCTGACCGTTGAAATCATTCCTCTAGGAAGGATGGATATATACAGATGGACTATTTGACTACTCTGCATCAATAGGATTTCCATTTGGCTTGCCTGAAGTGCAATACTGAAAGCTTTTTCAGTATTTTTCTTGAGATTCCTGACTGCTTATCTGTGACAAGAGGATAGTATGCCTAGAACAATTGGGAGATTTGAAAAAGTTTGGTGTTTTTTTACTAATCTTACACTTTTAAAGGAAAAAAAAACTGAGAAAAAAAGTGGACTGTGTTAAAAATGCCCAATTCAGTGAAAGGTAATGTAACAACTGAGGAAAACCCATGTTCTTTTAAAAATTTAGAAATAGCTGAATTTTTTTTGACGTTTCCTTTGTAAAAAGTGCAGGGGGCTTCTCTACGCATTCAGGTTTCCTGGTTATTTCTTACCTTTAAACACATTTGTTCTGGAACAGGATGGCTGCTTAGATTCCTGCTAACTTTATCTGTGAAGTGAAAACAGTAGAATAAACCCAAAAGCAAATGATTTTTCTACAGCCAATGTGTCACACAAAGAGCCATTCACAAACTACTGTTGAGCTTTAAGTGGACTCCTGTGTCAAATCTGAGCAATAAAGAGCTTGAGTATAGATGAAGGTTCATCAGTTTTCTCCAAGTAAATGAAGCTGTTTGTATGTATTATTACTTTAGGACTGAAAGACCGAATTGTTCTTTTGGGGAGAGGGAGGGCAGAAATTGCACGCTCCAAATTAAGAGATTCTAGGATATGAAATACACAATGGGTTTACTCTCAAGATATTTTTTTTATTATCTGAAGAATTATTTGCTACAAATTGAGCAGACTTTATTGTAATTTATAACCATATTTTTATGTTGTATTATTTATATTTTGCCCTTTTCTATCCTTTCTCTCATTTGTAAGTGTTTCCTCTAATAAAGAAGAAACCTCAAACACTGGCTTATGCATGTGATGGAAAAGCACTTTAATGATATAATAATATATGCAAGAGGTATTCAGTGTCACAGAAATGTGAAAAAAATTAGAATGAATGTTTTTTTGCTTTGGTTGTCACTCCTGCTCGGTGTCACAGCTTCTACTAGCATTGGCAAAATCTGCAGCAAGGTACATGTTGCTGCTTGCAGGGTTGCAGGGACTAAGACTACCTGGATCTCAGCTTGGAGGAAGAAATACCAAGGAGGTTTGGGGGGATGGTGAAGTTGAAGACTTGTGCTTATTCCCCATATCTTTAAGATGAGCAGTGACAAGGAGAGTATTGAAAGCCTTGAAAGTCACTGTCTGCCACCTCCAAGTCTCTTGAGAGACAGGAACCAAAGAAAGAGAATACAATGCTTTTTTCCAGGCTACTACCTTAATGGGTAGGGAATTATTTTGGGGAATTGCAGGGCAGAAATAGATTACTGTTAAGATTTACCCTTGCTTTACTCACCTGTATTGAAAATCCCATCTTGTAAATGTAAGAAATTTATTTAGGCCTTTCTGTTCAGACCTGTAGTAGTGTCTGCCCTAAACAGGCATAGATTGCCACTTGCTACAAGGCTTTCAGTATGACTATTGTTTTTATGGAGCCTATTTTACAGCAAAGCTAGCAGGATTATTTTACTACTGAACTTTCATTTTTGAAGATTTCAAGGGTCCTTTTCAGTTCAGATTTTCAAAACTGCTTAGTATGTGGAGTTTCATAGTCTAGTTTTCCATCTATTTAACTCCCTTCACAAGTTACATATTTCCTGAAAGGATAAGTACATAGTATTTAGCTTTTTGGCTTTTATTTCACTGTCTGTCTTTTTAAGGAAAATTTTCCTTAGCATTTCAGAAAAGAAAGACTATGTAAGAGGCACGTTACTCAGAAAATCAAACTTTCAGCTCAGGCAGCCTTTGCTTCCTCACAGGGAAATCATACATATTTGTGTCCTCCAGGTGACTGGTGAAGGACATCCTTGCCCCAAGGTCTCCTGTGCCAGGTGCCTTTTGAAGCCCCTCATCCTGGGAGCTGCAGCAGGAAGTTGTTGCTTCAAGGAGTGTACGGTGCTGTCAGTTCCTTCCTTGCAAATCTTGTTTTTCGTTGTCAGCACCGTTCTTGCTCTGAAGTAGCTCCAGGTCTCTCCCGGGGTTCTCTGCTGGGTGACCACAGCTCTCACTGCTCCTGCAGCCTTCGTGCACCCGTGGGAGCTGTGTAGTCCGGCACAGTGTGTGCTCCACGTAGATGCAGGCTGGCATTCCAAACCCCCTCTAGGCAGGATCTTCATGCCGGTCTTGCAAATAGAGCCTGGAAGGACACAGAGGGTGCTCTTCCTGCTGGCCTGCCAAAGGGCCGAGGGCTTTTGAGAAATGCTCATGCTTGCAGAGCTTTCTGAAGCCTGAACACCTCCTTGGAACCAAACTCTTTCCAGTGTTTCACCTGAGGAATTTAGTGGTGCTGATTCATTTACTTTACCATTAGACAGAATCCATTAATGACCTCTTTGTCCGGAGGGCGGGAGTGGGAAGCTGCCAGGCATGGGGACCTCTTCTCAGCTGTAGGTGCAGCCTGGTGTTGTGTGGGGATCACCATCTGCACAGAGGCTAGTCTTTGATACAAACCTCATCCCCTGCTATTTTTAATTAGATCTAGTTAAAAGTATAATATTCTTCTAGTGGAGAGACGAGGGTATTTTATTAGGTTACAGCATAAAAGTGCCATCTATCATGCTGCTCTGCTAAAATAGAATTATCAAATTTTTAATGTTCTTGGGTCTGGCCTGTCTTCTGAAAGTATAGTTTTCTGTCTTCTGGTATAGTTTTATAGACCCTGTTCTTGGTCATGTGGAGACTCTGTTTGTGTGGAATGAGCATTCTTTATAAATATAAGAAACATTTAAAACAATTCAGTTTATTAACTGTACATTTGTATATGTGAGGTCACCCTGATTATAGGCTGGACCAGTGATGGCTTGCTCATCTTGCTTTCTTTGTTTGTCATGTGTAAGGTTTGGGGAGAAAACTGGAATTGTAACTGGTTGTGAAAATTGATTATGATGTCTTTGTACTAAGTTCTACCTTTTAATCTGTCTTCCTTCAGTTTGCTTTCATGCAGTGGCACTGTTGGTAATGGCCACTTTTTTTGGTCTGGATGTTGGATCTCTGGGTTCTTAAGCTGTCCCTCTTTCCTCTTCCAAGAAGCCTGCAGTGCAGGAGGCTGGCATAGCCATGGCCATGCTCGTCCCATACGAGAAATGTATGACTTCATCTGGGAAGTCAAGCAGGTCTGGAAATAAGTGTCATCATTTCCCCCTCTAGAACTTTACAGCACTGTTGTGTGCTGATTTCTGAACAGTAGGAGAGTTAGGTGCATAATGCAAAAGCATTTTAATTGTCCTAGAATCTTGACTTGAACTAAATATTTCAAAAATATTTCTAGGACTTCTTGAGAAACATCTGTGTTTCTTAAAGAACTAACTGCATTTTAAACATGATTATTAATATGCTATTTCTAGGTAGTATTGGGGAAATATGGTTAACATCATTACTTATGAACTTCTGAGGTCTAGTGTATGCTTCTTTAATTTAATTTGGATTTTCCTGACTTGGCTCATTAAAGCCCTTGAGAGAGATTTACATCAAAATTAATTATATCAATGGTTGAATTGCTTAAGTAACTCAGAGAACTCAGTTTTGAATAGGTTTATAAGATGCTGGTTAAATAATATGCTTACGTTTCATAAAATTAGATGATATAAACCCTACGGATTCTCATCCAAGATGGCTTTAACAGAAGTAATGACCTCTGACAAGGACAACAGAAATTACTACTGCACATGTATTTTATAATATGTTTTTGTTTTCTTAAAATTTAGTTGCAGAGTACTGGAAATTGTAAAAAAATAATAAATGTAGGTACTGTAATAAAAATGTATACACAAGTAAGCTTCTGTGGAAAGTATTGATTTTTGTGAAAATAAAACAAACTTAATGGAACAAATAGTGATATTTTGCCTCACTATGAAAAGACTCCATAAAAGCTAATTCATGTTTCATACCTGAATTTTTTTTTTTGTTTTGTTCCTCCTCCACCCCTTTGGTTACTTTTATAGCATGTTCCTTGTATATTTTTCACTTCAAATCACCGTAAAGCTATAAGTTTGAAGTTTGGGATCCTTATTTGATTCCTATCCCTCCCCCTCGTTTTTGTGGCAATGTAGATTTATAAAAATATGAATTCTAATATGTAAGGTGAAGTACCTGGTTTGAAAGGCATGATGCAATTACAGTTCCAGAACTTCTGGTTTTATAGAAAGATTCCTAATCATGTCATAGAATGTGAACACGTAAACCTTACTTGCAAAGTACTTTGATGTATTTAAAGGGTTTTGAAATCTTATTTAGTTATCTTTTTTTCCCAGAAAGAGGCATAAAATACTATATAATATGACTTAAAATAATGAAAACCAGAATTACTTAGACAACAGAACATAATAGTGTTGTGCTCCTGTTGTTTTATTTTTGCTCTAAACAGTTAAGGGCTGGAAAACTATTTATCACTTTGCAGATGAGGATATAATACTTGATGATCCTACCATTTTGTGACTGCAAAACTTACTTTCACAGAAGGAGGTGCATCTCTTCCCCTGAGCATGCCTTGAAATGCAGAGAAACCCATCAAAGTTCAGAGCAGCTCTTTATTCCTTTTGTCAGTGTTTGTGTTGTGCGCTGGGACTTTGCAGAAAGGCCCAGAAAGTTTTCCAGGAGGAGCGAGATGGACACATTGCAGAGATCTGTGGTGCTGGAGGTAACCAGAGCTCTGAAGGAAACCTCTGTAACTGGTCTGCAGTGTGAGAACATGAGGGTGAATATTGATTCTCTCGCACTCTCACAGAACCAGGGCCGACTCTCTTAAAATGTGAATATTGGGAACTTTGAAGCTGATCCTGCAAGTGACAGTTGCACCTGGCTGATGGATGAGACACATGGTCAGACTCTGTTACCCAGGGTTCTTTCAAATTTCTGTAACTCAGAAAAGGAAGCAGTGCAGAAAATTACTTTGTTGGTATAAGTAAATAGTCTTTAAATATTTTTAAATGTAAAAATACAGTCAAGTCTTTAGAACTAAATAGGAGTTTTAGGGTTATTTCCAAGGATATCACACATACTGGATATTCAGGCTCATTTGAAACATATTTTGGGGTTTGTGTGGATCAACTTGATACAGATTGGTGCAGAAAAAAATAGAAAAAACTTCTTAGGTTTATAATTTGGAGGTTTTGAATTGAAATGCGCTGCTTGAAAAGAAGGTATCTGATCATGTCTGAACAAGTGGCATAAATAGCACTAAATCCAAAAGCCTGGATTTAGATAATTTTCAAAATATTTGTGTAAAATATTTGTATTATAAATGTATATTTAATTTTGGCTTAAAGAGCTTAAACAGAAAGATTGTGTGTGTGGCTTAGGATGTCCTTGAGCTGCAGGTCACGAGAGAACAGAGACAGGAAATATTTTTGCCCTGTTCTTTTGGCATCTGTTTTTGAAGGTTGTTAGAAGCAGAGTACTGGGGTGGGTGGATCCAGGGCACCTGTGTGTTTGGTGGGTGTTTGGGGTTTTGTGTGTGTGTGTGTGTGTGTGTGTGTTGTGGGGGTTTTTAAAATTTATTTAGTAAATGCTGATTTTCTAGAAACGTTGGAGAATTGCTTTTCTGTGTGGACCTATCTTTGATATACATAGAAGGTATCAGTGGACTTCTGTGCTCAAGTGTCAAAATGGCCTGCTGCTGGATGCTATTACACAGTTAGTTTGTTTTAATGCCATTTTTATGTGCATGCTATCTAGGGATGTGATTTCATGGTGGAACAGTATGGATCCCTCTGGATGGCTCCAGTAAGTAAGTGAGGGTGCTCAGAGGAACCCGTTGGAGACAAGTGTCCCTTTGGCAGCTGCCGACTGCAGCGCACGTGTGGGGGCTGCCTGGCTCCTCCCTGGGAGCCAGTTATGGGGAGGTTGGCCTCAAACTAGACTGGATGTGCCTTTAAAATTCTAATAAGTACAATTTTCAGCACAGTTCTTCTCTCACTACTGTTCTTGGAGAGATGACATCTCTGATTTTCGCTTTCCAGTTTTTGCCACCACTTGAGTGTGCAGGAAAAATAATCTCCCTTTTCTTCACTGTTGCTCCACTGTTCTATATTTTTCAGTTATTATGTGGAGTAGATTGCGCTGTCTAATTATAGGTGAACCTAGTTAAAGTAGGTTCTTTGTATAGGGAACATTTCAGCCATGGTGTTTGTTGTCGACTTGTTTTTAAAGTGCATCAGGGAAAGAGGTTTGAAAGGTGAATGCTTTTATGTAGTGCTTCTGGGTTTATCTGTCATATCACAAATCTTACTTGCTGTGAATTTACTGTGCACTGAAATGACGTTATCTGGTTGATTTAGTGTGTATAATTTCAGATATTAAAGTAATATTAATGTTTTTCAATAATTGCTCTCTCATTTATCAGTATTTTGATTAATAAAAATTAATATCCTGCATCTTCCTAATGGAATAATTAAGATATTTCAACACAGCAAAAAGAAGTCCAACTCAAACCTATTTCAACAAGAAGATAACCTAGTTTTCCCACAAAAGCCTGTAGAAGTAGGGGAAATATTTTTCCTTCCCATTTCCATTTCTAGCTTGTCTTCTAAACATCAGGCCAATAACTTCTTGCCATGTTTAGAATATTTCATTTGAATTCTGACGGTAATAACCATGTTTTATTTGGCTGTCAGGGGCCCTGTAAGATGGAAAGATATTATGTTCATTCTCTGTCCAGTGGGAAGAAAATACATTGTCTGTCTAAAATAATATGAGAAGAACGAGAGCTAGTTAAGTTGATTTTAGGGAAAATAAAAGCAATATATATATTTTCAGTGGTACATTGCAAGCTGTTGATTAGATGGATGTGGGTAATTTCTTGGGGATTCTATAAAACAAACCAAAACAAACACAGCCATGTCTCTTTGTGAACACAGACACCCACTTGTTCTGGAGGTGCCATCACTTGAGATGCTTCCCTGTTTCCTGTACTTTCAGAGGTTTGAACCTTTTCTTATCCATGTCATAGGAGATTCAAACTGTTGAAAAGTCTGCAGCCTTTAATAGGGAAATACACTTCCTGTGACATCTGGTGTAGGAAAAACTGACTCAAGGAGATCTGTTCCAAGGGATGTGGATCCATCATGGTCACAGCACTGTAGCAGTAAGGCAGGTGTGTCCTTCTCAGCACTTGCTGGGTTGGGGCACATGGACAATGCAGTTTGTTTGCTTACTCTATTTTTAATTTTGTTTGCTTGTTGTCCAGTTGCTGAAAGTCAGATTATGTTCCTGATTTCTTGCCTGGTGGCAGTGGTGTGAGGAAAGGAACTGCTGCCCATATATATATTGCTTTTCTTCTTTGTCACTCCCAGCTGCCTGAATCTGTTCTCCGCCTCAGTCACCTAATTAGTCTAACACTGTAGACTGTAAGTCTTTAATGGAAAATAGCCAGTGCATGGGATTTTAAAGTGCTTGAAAAGATTCATATTTCACCAGAACACAGTAGGTGGATCATTAATAATGGGCAGACAGATCTGGAATCCTAAATCTAAAGAGACACCTGCTTTTGTGGTCCTTATGTCTCCCAAAGCTGCTGTGGTGGCAGCTCTGCCCTAGTTAAAATAAGAAATTCTTTCCTGGTTGATTGTCAGAGTGTAACTGAGGAAGGCAGAGTTATACTTAGTTGTATATACAGTGACCTGCAAACACAAACTGGGCTGTGTTCCTTGTAAATGCCTGTGAGGGGCAGTTTCAGCCAAGAGTTGCACGGGGGTCAATGGCTAAAAATCAAATCATCACTTTGTTTTCTGCTCACAGACAATTTCAGGGAAACCGGGGGCAGGCAGCCCCTTATTGTTTTAGCTTTTGTCTAGACTGCGTGTCATTCGTGAGGGTTAGCACTGCTGGGGGTCACACTAGGGCCTGCAGGCGGTCAGTGATCGTGGCTACATATGTCATGTAGATGGTTTTGGGGATGATGAGTACCTTTAACAAGAATTTCTTCTAACTTGCATTCAGTGTTTTAATTAAAATGATGCTGTAGCTTTCCACAGTAGTCTGTGTGACAGCAGTAAACACTTGACTGATTGCCTCTCTGACTAATTCAGCTGGACACTTGTCAAAATAATCTAAGATCTTTTCATATATGAAAGAGTAAAGACATCTCACCATCCAAATTTTTGTCTCTGATTCATTTTTTCACTTGAGCACAGTCAACTCTTATTAGCTTGTTGAGCCAAAGATGTGAAAATGACCTATTGTCATTTTGATGCAGTTTGAATTACTTCTTCAAAACAAAAATCAGATCATGTAATGGATGGTGTTATGAGCACTTCATAGCCCTTTGTTTATTGTTTTCAAATTAGGCTTAAAACATTAGCCTTGGCCTGCAAAGCAACTGGTGGACACTATTAACAGCCATATCAGTCTCATAAATTACATTTTTGTAGCCTTTTAGTCAATTGTTCCTTGATTTAAGCCACATAGTTAAGATGATGCACAGCATGTAGTACTAGCATAGTTGTTCCTCTTTGAACATGGGTTCTTTAAATGTTGTAAATGATATTTGGTGGCAGTTCTCATATTTGTTAACATCTAATAGTGTAATAATTGGCTGTACAGCTCTTAAGTGGAATTATACAATGTTCTTTTTTATTATTTTCTTCTCAAATATCTTTGACATACACAGATGGGTATTTATGTTTCTTAATTTTAGGCATCGGAATTGTGCTGAAGTTAAACTGGTATTCTCATGTTTGTACTGCTAGTAGAAGACAGCTACACCCTCCAGAGAGCCATTCAATATCAGACATGCAGAATTTGCTGCTGATATCCAGAAACTGGCTTCCAAAGGCAGGAATCTAAGGCTAATGTCTGAAATTATGCAACGCTTCTCCAGGAAAAAGTATTACTGAAGTAAATTTTTTTAAGGTTTAACGTTAAGGTCAGTTTTCAAAATTAAGTCTGTTGCATGACAGGATTTAAATGGAATGAGCTGAGTGTGTAGGAAACTGTTTGGTGCACAGGTTGTAAGAAGTGTGGGTGCTGAAAAGGTGCCAAGCAGTGTAGGACCTGGTGCTCCTTGCTGGTAGCTGTTCTGCTAACAGCCGTGCAAAACCCCAGACTTTGGGGTATCAGAAAAACGTCTTCCAGAATAAATATGGAAAGTTAGTACTATGGGTTTAGCTGGCATTGGGAACTGGGTTCTGGTAGGAGTGACTGAGATGCCTCGGTGAAGCAGCGTAGCCTGAATGTAGTCACAACTTTATCTTTAAAGCATCTCTTAGTTTGTAAGCACCAGTATTGGTGCCTACTGCAGGTCAACTACTTAACACAGAATGTAAAATTTTATGCATAGTCTCCATTGTCTTATTTGGTGAACTGGACCTTGACAAAGAGGTCCTTTTTCTGTCAGTTTCTCCACCTGTGGTGCCTCTGTGGATGCTGATGTTGGCCAGGTCTCCTTACGCTGGTTTTGAAGGGTTCACATGCTTCTGGAATCAGCACACGGATCGCTACACAGTGGAATTGTGTGACTGTCCTGCCCTCCCTGGGCAGTGAGGGGGCTCCTGTCTGGCTTACGAAGCCTAAGCCAACAGCTGTGGCCTGTTTCTGTGCATATTTTCTCAGACCAAAAGTTACCTGGTGGGCTCTGTCATGCCCACTGGCTCCATGGTGCACGACCCTTCTCCCAGAGAGTTGCCCCATCCTCAGCTTCAGGGGCTATGGTGGAAGGAGTTGCAATTCTGGAATTTTAACCAGCCAATTCCCAGGTTTTGGGGAGCACAGCAGACAGATGATACATTTATCTGAAATTTTTCATTCCAAAGTTGGTCACTGGTCTTAAATTATTTTTTTATCAAAGAGGACAGAAAATGACAGATAATCCAAGCTTTCCAAAGAGTTATTTAGTGATTAGAGGGAGGAGGAAGTAGAAGCATCCCTTCAGGTTTCACCACCAAATGCCTTTTGCCAACACTGAACCTTGTGCTGTTTCCTTGTCCGACAGTACTCTGCAGGGAAACCTTGCAGAAGGAATTCAGGAAACTGATCTCTGTCAGCTCGGTTTGAACTGTTTCTACCTGACAGACTTGCATGCAAGATATACTGGACTTTGAGAGAACCTCTTAAAAGAACAAACCAAATTCCTAGTTTGATGTTAAAAAGTAAAAAAAATTGGGATGAATGTGTGTTTCTGATGAGAATTAATCACAGCTTGAGTGCCTTTGTTGAATGATTTTTTAGTTACGTAGGCACAGCGGTTTTTTGTTGGTTTTTGGTTTTGGGGTTTTTTCATTCTTCTGTATTACTAGATTTCTAGGATCAAAGTGAACATGGTGAAAAGGCAAGCATGCTGTTAAATCAGTATAGCTTTATTTTACAGGATTTCGAAACTGTTCCAAGAGTTCAAATTCAGGGCTTTCTTATAGGAAGTGTTTGCTGGAAGGTGAATGGAAAAGTACATTGGATCAGCAAAGTGTAAATTAGATTCCAGTGTACTTCCAGTGCAATATTCAGAGTAGCCTATATTGAACTGTTCATTGCTTTTGCTCACAAGTCTCAGAAGTTTTCTGAGTTTTTTTCTGGAGGGGCTTGGTGAGTGATCCAAGCTGTTCTGTTTTTGAAAGCTGAGCGTGCTTTGCATTTCTTCACCCACCTTTCCTGTGGTTTTCCACTTCTGTGCAATCTGTGCAAGCTGAGGGGGAGCAACCTCCTCCTTTTACAAACCTTGTACATGCTCTTCTGGGCTGGCCATGTACCATGGGAAGTGTGGAGTGTCGAGGTGCATTGTGTGAATCCAGAATACAAGACATGCACTGTATTACTGCTTGAAAGAGCAAGAATTGTTGGAAACACTTGTCCTTTTGAACACGTGCTGCTTCAGCTCTGCAGTGATTCACACCAGGGCCACAGTTTCTTCTCCAAGTTGTGAGTAGATTCACCTGCTGATCCTGGTATTTGTAGGTATTTGGATACTCAAGAAAGCTCCTTTAATCATGAGTTTTAGGGATGAGAGTGGAGCGAAGCGAGCATGTAAATAGCTCCAAGTGGAGCTCAAGTTAACTTGTGGGAAGGATTGTTGGAAAACCAAAATGATGATGCTCAAAGGATACTTCACATACTAAAGCCTTGAGTGGAACCTCCTGGTATTTTCAGTACACAATTTGCTAAATTAGAACTGAAGGAATATAGCTGGTAACAGACCTAAAATAAACTCATAAGTTAAACTTTATCCATGCAAGACAACAGATAAAGAATGAACAAAAATTATATATAAAGCTTGTAGCTTTCTGGCAGTGGTGGGGGAGCGAGGGGTGATTAGGGACAGTAGTGCTACTGCGGGCAGAATTGTGGCCTTAGAAGAAGCGATGGTCGTGTCTGCTCTTCAGCACAATTTACTTCCCGAATTTCAGCTACAAGTTAATAACAGCTAAATCCCACCATGAAGGGGTGGGGGAGGCTGCTTTGTTTGTGCTGGCTCTGAGATACATCACTGTTATCTATCCTGCGCTGGTAGCATGTGTGAATGTGAGTCATGTGCTTTAATTCCAGCACTTGATCCACTGGGCATTCCATTTGAGCAGATTCTGAAATCTCCACTCCTGCATCCCATGCTGTGAGTCTTCCTTTGCCTTGGCATCACTGCCTGTGCTGCCGCCTCCTGCTTCCACCCTGAAAGCCCTTGTTACCTTTTAATGCTGCCAATAAACATGCTTCCAGAGAAAAAAGTGTACCACCTGTCCACTGGCTGGTGCAGGGAGCCAGGAGACAGCTGTGTTTTATACAAATGCTTGCACTACTCTTCCCTTACGTCAATGCACGTATGTTTATTCTCCACCCACCTTTGCACAGTGTGAAGGCATCTGAGATCATAAAATAATTGTATTGGACAATGCTAAGCTACCAGTTCCAAAAATAAAATTGACATGTTCCAGTACAGTGTAACTTCTCTTTCCTGTCTAGTTTGTTGTTTGGTTTTTTCCCTTCTCTTTTCATCCTATCTCTCCGTGATGTCTGAATGTGAAAGGATGGTGGAGACAGTCCAGGTGGTGTTTGCCTCTCCCATCTTGGAAATATCTGTACCAGAACTCCCAAAGTAGGTGCTTAGCTGGGAATAAGAAATGAAACCATCTTTGGAGCTCAATGTAATAATGGCATCCTAAGGTTTTTTTCTTTTGTTGTTGTAGCTCTTATTAAGGTTAGTTTTGAAAGACAGTCATGGTTGGCAGTGTGTGTGGGTGGACTGGGCTGGGGGTTGTGCAGCCCCTCTGCTCTCTGCCTTTTGATTTTGCTTTGCTCACTGCCAAGCTGAGGGAGCATTTGTGGGAACTGGCATGTAGTGGGAACTGCGTTTTTTTTTCTGTATGATTTCTAAAGGAATTTAAAATTTCAGTTTGGATTGAGCTTTTTACACGTTAGCTGGGGCAAATGCCTCTGCGTGTCCTGGTACCAGCACAGTGGTCTGACAGATTTACACTTGTTTGCATTTTTAGGCAGCTGCACTAGTCCACCTCTGAGGACTAATCTCCTTTCCTTCTGCATTAGTTATTTTGGAATTAAGTGTGACATAGTAATATTACATATTTGAAACTTGAGGATTTATCACTTGGAGTTTGAAGGGACTTAGCACAGCTCAAGTACTCTTGGTAAACTAGCATAATTTAAAATTTTAATTTAGATCAGCTTAAGGACAAAATGCTTTATCAGTGATCCATAAATTGTATTGGTTACAACTCAAATAACTAAAAAAGCTCTTTTCCAGCCATTTGCCCCTTCTCATAAGGAATGTGATAATGATAATGATTATGGATATGATAAGGAGACGCATATCCTCTGTTCATTGTCCAGTCTCAGGCCAGTGCTTTCTAACATGTGTGCCTAAAGTTATGTCAAATCAAAGTGCATTTCAGTACCCCGTGGTAGTTTCTGAGGAAGATGTTACAGCCATTCTTTGTGTCTGCAAGTTGGATCACTTTTAAGGGCCTGATCTTTACACCAGTAAGGTCAACAGTGGTTGGCATTGTAGAAAATAAGAACATATAAGGAAATGACAGTTCATTTTCTCAAATTATTTTAGTATGTTAAACTTATATGTACACGCATGGGCACACAGAGCAGGATACCTAAGGTAGTTAGCTCCTTTTCCAGAGGCTGGACCATGAGTTTCTGGTTTGTACACTGGTGGTGCTGGAGCTTCGCGACGAGGAGACTTTCCTCCTCTTCCCCTCACTTCTGGCAGCCAACTATTCTGCTATTTTTTTTGCTCATCTGCTCCATCAGATGTGCACGGCCTGCATGCTGCCTCTCTCACACTCTGTATGCATTGCATTTTTGTGTTAGATCCCATTTTGCTCTGCATTCTCCCCAAGACGTTTGAGGTTCCCATCTCAGGAATTCCTGCCAAGTTCTGATCTCAGCATCTGTTCCTGACATTATCCAGATGCTCTAATTTTGGGGCCTTTAAAAACATGACTTTTCTGATCCTGTTTTTCTCTGAAACCCAAGTAATCTGAAGCACAGATACGATCATGAAAGTGTTAATCTAATTGTTAAACAATATAGTCATTCTGGAAAGGACACTTTTGACCGCAATAGTTTTTGCAATTGCTGGTATGTGCTGAATGTAAATTAATTCATTGTGCCTGTGATAAGGTTACTTTTGTGTAGCTGTGGCTAGATGGAGCTGTCAGAATGCGTAATGCGGTTTGATTTATGTGCCACGGCTACACGCGTTAGACTTTCCTGGTATGTGCTACTCATTTTACCTTCTATGGGGTTCAGTGGTGATACCCTTCTGCTGTTTCAGCATAGGTGATAAAATGCTTGGTAATTATTTTGGAAAGTGGAGAAGTCATTTGGGATACAACAATTAGGCACAGAGACTGAAACAGGGTTTGCTTTCAGTGAGGGACATCATTATCTTGAAGCAAGGACATTTGAAATAGTAACAAATGCATAAATGTTTCTGATTAAATGTGTATTTTTTTGTTTTAGTGTGGACAAAGTTCTTTTAATAAATGAATGGTCTCTAGTGAGACAGGTAATTTAAAAATGGTCTTGCACATGAGAAAAGGTGACCCCTAATGAAAAATATGAAAAACTTTAAAAAATTTTGAAATGAATGAAAAAATTCTCTTTAGAAGTTATGCTGTCTCTCATTTTCAGTCTTTGCCTTTTAATAATAATTGCTAAGATGTTTTAATTAAAAGCAGATCTGGGAGGTATTATCTGCTTCCTCTGTTTAGTCCTTTTAAATGTTAATCACTTTTGACAGCATAATTTACCCAGCTACCTGTGTTAGCCTTATGCAATGTATCTGCTTTGTGTGGCACCAAAATACAAACTGCACCCCAAAAAGGCTTTCTAAAAATTCATACAATTGCAAAGATTGAATGTGGCAGGAGAAATACAAAGAAAGAAGAATTAAATGAAGATTTAATGAGACAGTCAGAAAAGCTATTTCATGATGGCTGGGGCTTCCCAAGAAATGATTCTTCCACGAGACATAACCAGATTGAATTCACTTCTGTTTCTTCTGAAAGACAGTTAGAGAGCAGTGGAAGGTAGGAGGCAAGATTAGAGGTAGCCGTGG
>VYZQ01051314.1:337-15575 GCA_013400655.1 Mystacornis crossleyi
GAGCGGCTCGCTCTGCCCGCCTCATCCCCCGGCGCGTTCCCGGGAGCTCCGCGGCCGCGACGGGCAGGGCCGGCGCAGCGCCCCTCTCCCGCGGCTGGGCTGGGCTGGGCTGGGCTGGGCTGGGCTGGGCTGGGCTCCCCCTGCCCCCCAGCGCCTCGGACGGGGCGGGCTGGAGCGTGGCCCGGGGGGTTTGGGCCTCCTGGGCGCCCCGCGGGCGAGGCCTCTCGGTTCCCCTCACCGGGCCCGGGGAGCTCAGGCCGGGCCAGCTCCGGTCACGCCTTGGGAGATGAGACAACAAATCTCCCGGGTGCCTGCGTGGATAAACCTGGTATTTGTAGAGGTGTTTAAATTTGCGGGGGAAGGGGAAGCTCCTAGCGTGTGTATGTGTCCTGACTTTTGTCTCGTTCATCTTCAGTGGCGTTTTGGTTTCGGTATGGTACGTGTTCTCCCCCTCCACAGGTGTATATTGCCATGGAAATCTGGGAGAGCACCTTCTGCCAAATGGAGTAGTGAAATTGGGAAGTCAGAAACCTCTATAACCTGCTTAGGCACTGTAAAGGACATGTATACATTAAATGCTGTTCCACGAAATTGTTTTGTTGTTGAGGTTTTTGTTTACTTAATTCTAACAAAGTTTTTATCTTGTTTTGGTGAGACAGGATGCAGAATACTTCTTTCCACTATAGTAAGTCACCACTGGATATGCTCAGCAACAGGTGCACAGCACAGTCTGTTAGTACCTTGAGAATGCCTGTGGGGGAAGTAACTTGTCTGCCTTGCTTTTTCTGAGTCCCACATAGCTGTCACTGGCGTGCTGGGGTTTTCTGAAGGGTGGCTTTGCTCCTTAACCCAGTGGTTTGCTGCTGCTGCTGACAAGGGAAGGGGCTTCTGCCCTTTTTAAGACTCCAGGCCCCGTGTCCTGCCTCCTCCTTTGCTCTACAGATGCAGCTGGAGCAGTGGTGGGCATTGGACCAGGGCGTTCTGCCTCAGGAGCGGTCTCTTGCCATTAACAGCGTGGGGAGTTGGGTTTGGGAAAGGACGGCTGCTGCTCGGAGCGTGGGCTCCTGTTCCCCTGGGTCACAGTGCCTGGCAGGAGGGAGAAGGGCCGATCTGTGCGTGTCACACGGCCACTGGCAGAGCAACAAAATGATGGTTGTTCTATTCATGGCTATTTTTTCCCCAGCCTTTTTATGTTTCTGTGGGTGTTACGTTGTCACTTGCTGAGTACAGACTCCCTAGTCCGTACCTTGGAGTTTCTGTCTGTGTTATCTAGGTACCAATTGTGATGGATGTTGTAAATACAGGCTTGGTTTGGCCTGTGTGTCTGCTGGTTCATCTGATTTCCTGTGTTCTGCATGGTGGGGTTACTGGTACACTCCAAAGCTCAGCAGTCAGGCCAAGCTTATGTCCCTGCAGTGACAGGGACACATTTGGAAAATTAGGGATTAAGAGACAGAATGAGACTTCTTCTCTATCAAAGATAAGGAATTGTATGACAAAAATTTAAAGGTGGTAAGGGAAGGAAATAGGATGAGAGAACCATCTGTCAAAAATAGGAAGGAATTTGTTTGGAGGTGAGGGGCCATTGGGAGTTGTCTGAACCTGAAGAGAAAGGAGATGGTGATGCCCCTTTAGGTAAGGACAACTGTCACGCCTCTTCTCCATGTGGGAATGCTCTTCTGCCAGAGCAAGTCAGCCTAGGGAAGCAGGTTAATCTTTCCAAGAGATGTTTTTGTGGTCACACGCTTAGCCTTGTTCTTAGGTAACAAAATTGAAGCTGTGCTTGGTGAGAAATGTTAACGTTGTATAGTGAGAGTAGGGTTTGTTCAGTGGCACAGCTGACTGCAAGGCCACCTACCCAGACCAGCAGCCCTTGTCTGTGGTGCAAGAAGGATACTGAAGCAATTAGAGAGCAACAGGACTTTAGCTGGATGCAACAGGATTGCCCTGGGGATGTTCCAAGTGGGGCACATCACGCAGCTTTTCTTTTAATTTTTAACTTCTACGTGCTGTCTTTGGAGCTCAGCAATGAATAGGTGTGGGGACACGTCACGCTCAGGTCCTGCCTCCCTCCACCTCAGGAGGGTGAATTGTGTTCCCTGCTTAATCCCCAGAGAAGGGAAGCTTGCCAAACAAAACATGCATATCAAATAAGCAAGTAATCACTCCTTCTAGGTACATTTATGCTGGTGTAGCATTAACACTTGATTTCCTGGAACCCAGAAAGCACTTATTATTCTACTTGGTGAAGCAGAAGGATCTTTTAATGGATGTAAACGTCTGGGGTTTGCACCTGTTGGAAGTCTTTACTGCTTTTAATTCTCCATTAGTTTGTACTTCTAGGTGAGTGCACTTAAGAGGGAAGCTGGATCGTTTTTTGTGCTGGTCACAAATCGTGGAACAATTTATTTTAGCTGGCAGCTGAAGAACTGTTCTGTGTTAAACAGTTAATGTGCTCAGGCCCTTTGACACAGTTCTCCCAGCAGATGTTCATGCGCTGTGGCCGATATAATGGATTCCTCTGAAGAAGGTTTTTTGCTATTCAAACCAGGCAGACATAAACCTCTGAAACAATATCGTCACATGCTTTTATTTTCTCTCCAGTTCTCCCTTGCTGCAGAATACAGATCTTCTAGCTTGAGGAGAAATTCCTCTCCAGCACTGCTAATTGTATATCTGACAGCTATTTGGGCTTCTCCGCCGTACCCATGCCTACTTCTAGCTTAATGTATTAGTGGGTTTTTATACAAATCTGGAATTTACAGCAGGATTTTTTTTTTCAAACTAACAATGCTTCTTGCTGTTGAGGTCAGTTTCAAGACAAACAGTTGAAAGAAGATCATTTTCCATTTTTTTTTATGCTGACACTTCTTTGGGATGCAAATAATGTTTGTTTGTTTTCACTGCTTTGTAGCTGTAGCTGCATCTAATCTTTAGTCTGTTCATTTATCCACTTACATACCTGACCTTTATTAATGTTTGGGGAGTAGGATATATTCCTAACATTATCAGAAGTTTTAAAATTCAGCTGGATTTGTAAATAACAGGAATCATACTGTGTGAGGGAGTCTAATCTTCAGAAACACCAGTACTTCCTTAACTGCACAAATTCTTCTTGAAGTACACTAGTTGGTCTCTTTGTGTTTACAATTACTTGACAAAAAATATTTTGGTAATTGTCATATGATACATACATACATAATACATACAATCCCCTACTTTATTAGTAGGGAAAATTCTAGAGTCTGCAAAGAGGGAAAGACTTTCATCTTTTTTCCATGTACTGTTCTAATTGCTTTCCATGTAAAATTTTACACTTTTTGGAAGGCACAAGATAGAGAATCTGAAATCATCTGCATAGGTTCTGTGCTGGTATTCTGCTCGGTGACATGAGCTGTACAAGTCATAAATACACTGTATTTGCAAAGAGGATAGAGCAGCATTATATAGTAACTAGGTTATTACTGTTTTTCCAACCTGCTCTCAAGCTCTCCATTTCTCATGGAATCAGTCATTATGGAATTCCTTTTCTCCTCACAGCTCTTTCTCTTCTTAAGCTTTTTAGAAGAGAATCTAGGTAACTGAAATTCTGAACTTTGTTTAACTCAGAGCACCCTGGTCTGTTGCAGGCAGCTGCTGACGAGGGGATCCTGCACGCCTCTGGGAGTGGAGTGCCTCCAGTAACTAAGGATTACTGCATCATTTACAATTCTAATTGGGTATCTCTTCCAAAAACCTTGGACAATGCTGTAAGTAGCTTGGAGTCATACTCTCCAAGAAAACTAGAGTGCAGTGTGAATTTGGGTCAGTTGTAACTGGTCTTCAACATTTTGAGTTTAATAGGTGCTACACTGCATGTTTGCCATTTTGCTGTGTGTTGTCCCCTTCCCCTCAAATCACTCAAAAATAAAAAAGTATAGTGAACATTTCTATCCTTTAGAGAATTGGCTTCTAGAGTTTACAAAAGGAATACTCTCTGTGTGCTTAGAACCAGTTTTAAATGTGGTTATGTATTCATTTTATCCTGTTACATTTTTTTCTTCAGATGTGTAGTGGTAATAACTACATAAGGATAACATCTTTATCCTTATGTCCAAGTTTTATATTTGGGAGTTAAAGTTCTGTTTATTTGTTTACAAAAATCGGTAAACTTGTGAAACTTTTTTTTTAATATTGGTTCATCAGTTTGATGTACTGTTTAATTGTCTTGGCAACAGGTGGTGTAACAGGAGATTATCTGAAATGCACCATCATGCTGTATTTTCTGAGTGTGTTGGTGGGAGGCAGAAAGAAATGTTCTTTAGGCATTCTTACAAACAGGAAATACTTTGTGTTTGGGAGTGATCAAGGCACTCTGCCTTCCCTTCAGTTCATTTGCAGACTAACTCAATGTAAAACACAGTAAAAATAATTTGTCTGCCCCAGACATCTTTGCTGAGCCACTTTGGGATGCCTTGAGCAACTAAAGAAAACTGACAATTATTTCAAGATAATTTTCCATATGAAATTAAACTTTGAAATAAGGAGATGATGGTCTAAGTAATACATTATTAGGCTGAACAGCTGGTTTTGAACGAGCATTATACTTTGGACCTCTGGTTATGTTGTATCCATCAGTGCTCTTTTTTGGCTTGTCAGGCCTGGAAATCCCCCAGAGTGTACACTGGATTCCCCAAACTACAAGCAGTGATTTTCCTGTGTAATCAGTTTCTCATGTTTAATTTCAGTACCTACTGCTGTGAAACTGCACTTAGAAATAGCCAGATTATTTCAGCTCTGTGCTGCTCTAAATGTCCCTTAGTGTATTGCAGGCTGCAGAAACTGCTGCTGTGATTTTATATTCCTGAATTAATCATTCTTTTCTGTTACACCTCCTTCTGGCAAATCTCAAGTTAAAGAGCATAGTAATGCAGTCATCTGGATTAATTAGTTCGTAATATCAAATTTCCTACTTTTATCACGTTTTTTTTTTCTCCCTCTTTCTCTGCAGACTTCCAGGCCTCTGGAAAACCTGACTTCTACAGTCCTCTGCAGTTCTTCTGAAGCTCCTTCTGGCGTAATGAAAGACAAAGCAGTTGTAGTGATGAGAGGAAACTGCACTTTCTTGGAGAAAGCAAGAATTGCACAAAGTTTGGGTGCTAAAATGCTGTTGATTGCCAGTAAATCTAGGCTGGTAAGTTACAACATAGAGTTTTCTTCTGTAGTGAAGTGGTGTCTTGTCTGTGTGGTCCAGGGTTAGCTGAGAGAAGCCCCAAAAGCAGAGGCCCCTGACCACGTGTGGGATTCCAGCAGAGTCATTTACCCTTCCTGCAGAGCTGTGCTGGTGGGGCAGTAATTTATGAATTTGTGTGATTATCACAGAAAGTTAATCTTGGTTTAGAAGTGTAGAAATTAAAACCAGTTTTGGTGTTCCCATGTAATACTATAAAAGCACCAGAGCTGTATGAATCCAGCTGTGTGAATCCAGATGTGTTGGTCGTATCATCTGGTTTAAGTACATCTATCTTTATTAACCTTTTGCAAAGGGTGGTGAATGGGCTTTTTGGTTTTTACCTTCCTACAAATACACAGAAATTGAAAGGATAATCTGCTTTTCGGGACTTAACCTACTTTGTCAATAGGCTCAAAATACTTATCACTTACACTCTGTCTTTTAGTCTGCTATTTCAGATAACAAGACTGATTTTGAAGATGTGACTCTTCCAGTTGCTCTTATAAGATATAATGACATAGTAGATATGCAGCTGGTAAGTAACAGAACTTCAGCATGTTACGGCTGTACAAACTTAGGTATTGGAACAAATAAATTAATTTCAGGTCAGGTCTGGATGTCTGCCTGATTTGAATGTGCTTAGACACTGCTTTCAGCTCCTAGGAGAGGATGGACATTTAGTTGTGGAAGCACTGGTCTTCCTAACGAGGAGAACGAGAGAGAATGGTTGATTGATTAGAACACTGAGAATGGGGAACACAATACCCAGCTGGAGATGGGGAGCCTTCCGAGTCTTCCTGCTGGACAAGATAAGCTCTCTTCCAGTAGACTTGGATACAGTTGTGGGTGCCTGACATTCCTGAGGAGCTGTAGCCTGAGAGGGCTGTTCCTTTAGCAGGGAAGCTACAACAGCTGAGCTTGTAGCTACTGGCACCAGGGCTTTCAGGGAAGCAGCACCTGAGCAGGCTGGATCTTGAGGAAAAACTGAGAGTTTTTTTGCCTTTGCCAGATGATGAGCTCCCTCTCTACAGCGTGACAGCATCAGAGTGGTTAGGCAGTGTAGTTTGAGTTTGCTGATGAGTTCGTGGTGAGATGCTAAATGCATGTTATTAAAATGTGGCAGTTGTGGTATCTCCTGCACTTCGTAAGCAGTAGAGTTTGTTTGGGGAGGATTTGGAGTTTCTTTTCCTTGGCATGTAACAAATTAGGATAACAAAATATCGCACAGGGTTTTAAGGAAAACAGTATCTTTTCTTCAGTGTGGCCTTTTCTGTTATTATATTGTTGTTTGGGGTTTTTATTTGGTGTTGAATAGCTTTGCTAAGCAGGAGTTGCATTGCACTTGTTTTTCTGTGGATAGCAGAGGCTAGCACTGTGTAATCTTAGCTTCTTGAGTTGAATTTGCAAGCTCACTTCACCATTTCTGCTCTTAATCTTCAGAGCTGCCGTGGGAGGTTGTGTTAGGTAAGTATGCAAGCTGAAAGTGCCTAGATTTATAGGACCCTGGTTGTTTACTGTCGTCATTAAAGATGGGTTCTTGCTGAGCACTGACACGACTGAAGGTTTGTGCCGACTGTCTTCAGACTGCCACAGCCCTGATAAGTGCTGTCGTCGGGTTCAGGTCATCCTCTGTCTTCAGATTTGTTTCTTCAAGTCAGACAGGTGCTGTTTGCTTAGCTGAGTGATTTTAGGATGCCCTACTAACACGAAAGGGAACCAGAGCAGGGTAGGTCTCTGGTTCTGAACCCTCTCTGCGCCGCTTTATTGCCCCGGAGTGGCGTCACCTCGAGTGCCCTCTGTGCTGCTGTAGTACCTCCCCAAGCCCCTCTGCTGTAGGTGGGTGTGCCAGGTGATGTCTCACACTGCTGCTGAGTCACAGAATTCATTTTTGTCTTATAATGAGTCCACCTTCATAGAAGTAGTGAGGGACACGGCCTAGACTACAAGTGGTCTTTCCTAGTTCTGCTGTAGCTTTTTGCCAAAGCCTTCTGTCGTGTGGCTGGCAGCTGTTATTTTGAATGAAATTCTATTCTATTCTATAGAATCCAGCAGCTGTTGTACACTTCCTACTACAGTTGCATTTCTGGTTTAACTCTCTTTAAAGCTTCCAGCTTTCTCCTGTTATTTAGAAGAGAGAGACAGCACCAGTCTGAGGGCAACTTGTTTGTATAAGCTTTTTTTTTTTTTAATTTTACTTGACAAGACTTCATCTCTATGAGCCTTCACCCTTAGAGTCGAGTGTGTTAAGAGTCTTGATAGCAATAGCAGAGTGCTACAAACCCTCTAGTCAGTGCTACCTGATGCAGTCTGTTTCATTCTAGTGCTCTCTGTGGTGGAAGTTGAGATTTAGGAAGTTTTTAGTGACGAAAGAAACAATAGGAACAAAAGGAAACAATTGCTCTAGATTCTAATGTGAATCATACTTCGTAAAATTTATGAAACTTAAAGGAAAAACTGGATTAAGATATGTTGGAACTGAATATTAAAAATGTATGAGCCTCTTGGGGTTTTTGGCATTTTTTGGTTTGGGTTTCTTTTTCTTTTTTTTTTTTTTACATGGAGGATACTGTGATTTGAATAGGGTTTTTTTTTCCCCTTTAATGTTATGTTCCACTTCATACAAATGCAATGTTTCACTAGAATTTAATTTTATTCCTTGTTTTCTGAACTTCCATAACTTCAGGCAAAAAGAATGATTCTGACTTCTTTAGCCTGCAGAAAGGTTATTATCTATAATTAGAAAATTCAGATGCTGAAATGAGTCAGCTTTCTTCATATGTGGCCACTATATTCCACTCTACTACTGGGCTTCCCATTCAGTCTTTCTACTGCCAGTTTGATCTTTCTGAAGCCAAACCTGTCTGGCATGTTCTTCTCTCTCCTACTTTTATCTCACATGCAGACTGTAAACAAATCTGGGGTTTTTTTCTGCATCTCTGAAGTCTGTTCTCACTGCACAATTATTTTAGATGTCTGGACTTAGTTTGACTGCAACAGCAAACCTGTCTTCCCTACTACTTTCCATTTCCTGTCAAATTTTCATCCTTTCTTTGTTTTTTAAATCTCACCTTTCCATCAAATGGAAGCACCTTGGTTTTGCTTTCAAGATTTTTGTACAATTCAGTACCAGTTATGTCTCAGCATCCTCTCCCATTTTCCTCTGTGCATTTCAGCTGCTTGGGTTTTTTTTCCTTAGGTCTTAAATTTTTAAAATAGTGTGAAATGGCTGTCTTTTCATTTGAATCCATCTCAAATCACGTTTGTGTGAAGCTGTTTGTAAATAACTCTGTGCCACCTTGAGCTGTCACTGCGTTCTGTCTGAAGCCTCACGTCTGTATCTGTCCTGTGAGTTCTGTGGGTTTGAGGGCTAGAGGTGGATTTCTGCTGGGACCTCAGTGGACCTGCGAGTTTGTATTTCAAGCTGATTGAGTTAGATGTGCTTTCCTGCAGAGCAGATGTCTTTGATAGCACTTGGTGTATTTTGGGGAGGCATTTGGGCTAGGGGCACGACTTCTGAGAAGTGTGGAAAGATTGCAAAGGAATACCATTTTCTCTTGTGGTATCTCTGTATTTACACAGCAGCAGTAATGGGTTTGTTTCCAAACCTGACCATCCTGAAAGGTAGCATGGAAAGCATTGCTTCTTGGCAGACATGTGACATGTCTTGTGCAGTAAGCTGAAAACTTCCTCTCAGCATTGTGTAGATTAAGAGTAGGAAATCACGATGTACATCTAGCTGGAAAATAAGCAATATAATTTCTTTGTTCTCCTCGTGAAGCAACTTGTGTGTTGTATTTCAGGTGCTTGGAAGTGAAGTGAACGTGACTCTGTATTCACCACCTTTGCCAGAGTTTGATTACAGTATGGTTGTCATCTTCCTAATTGCTGTGTTTACAGTGGCACTGGGAGGCTACTGGAGTGGAGTGGCAGAACTGTAAGTTTGTTAAGTGGAACTGCTTAAATTACACGGACTGCAAAGCTTGTGGAAACTCACTGTGATCAGTGAGAAATTATTTTCTTTTAGGTTGGTAGTTAAAAAATTAAAAGATCTAAGTGCAATTAGCTGCTTTGTCATGAAATGTTGGAGCACTGTGACCTCTGAAAAATCCCCATAGGTCTTTGAGGAACCTTGAGCATAAATTGCAGAAGTCCCCGAGGGATAACGCAGCTCTTGGGAGGAGGCATGAGTTAACATTGTGACAAATTACCAAACACTCTGTAACTGGCATCATAATTCTCCAATATCCACAACAGAACTGAGGTATTTTAGTTCCACCTTTCAAGTGCAGTGATTCAGGAGGTAAATGGTTATTGTATGTAGTGTCTGCATTGGCAGGGATCTGAACAGCTGCTCCATCCCAGCTGGCTGTGCACCACTCCTGTCTCTAGGAGCAGTGGGCAGCACACTTTGGTTGGCTGGCTGGCTCCAGATGAAGTCCAGCCTGGCTTATCTGCTTTGTGTGTTATCTGGTGGAGCAGCAGAGCTGGGGCAGCAGCAGCTCCAGGACTCGGCAAGGGCGAGCAGGCAGCAGCAGGAAGAGGAGGCAGTGGAAGTGCAGGATGTGGCAAAGGCAGGGAAAAAAGGGGTAGCAGGGGTTTCTGCACTGTGCTTGAGGGGTGTGCAGCTCTAAGTGATGCACAGAATTGTTCTTAGTCTGGGGTTAAACTGGCTGTAGCTGCCTTTGAGAGCATGGCACGATTCTGCAGGATTTCTTGGGTGCCTGTATTTGCTAAATGGGCCAGTGTGTCTTGGTACCTTCAGGGTCTCCGTGGTGTTCTGGTGCTTTGCTCCCCAGAACAACAAGGGGAGGATTGTATGTGATAACAACAGCTTCCTTTTTCCCACAGTTATGCAAATCTAGTTATTTTAAAGAGATTAAAGAAGTAGAAGCAGGGAAGGTGTGTATGTTTCTTTCTTTTAAAAGTTGGATCTCATTATGCTTCTTTTTCACCCTGCAGTGCTGCAGGGTGTGGCTGCACTGAATGCTAAAACAACAAAATGTGGTGCTGTCTCCCATATTAAAAATACCTAGATGTAATTTATTAAACTAGTTACAGTCCTCTTTCACAAATCTAGGGTGAGCTTAATTTTTTTAAAAAGTTGCTTATTCAAAGCCTGTCTTCTGAGAAGGTGATTCATCTAACAAAGTGCCTTGCTCCTGTGGGTTATTCTCTTTTGAAGGTAGCTGTGTCTCTGCTGAATTCAGCATTTTGTAGGTAGGTCCAGGGGTTCCTCAGGAACACACTATCTGATGGGCAATTTGCACTAGGTCTGTACTAAAGAGTAGAAGGGCTCTCTGCTCAAAGAACACACACAGCAATTTAAGTCTCCTTATTTTGCATGGTGAGGTGTAAATATGGAGTATGTATGCACAGGAATCCAATTCCCTGTGAAAATGCCCAATTATACCACCTCTCTTTCACTTACTCTGTAATTATGAGGTGTAAGGGTAACAGAACTAGTACTTAGCTAGCTTCATTCTGCTGCCATGAGTGGGTTCTGCAGACACTTAGTGTCTAGTGGAGGTTTTAAGAGTGTGCAGTACCCATGATTTCGATTTTTTGTAGACATATTTATCAGATTGTCTGCGTTTAGCCCAATAAATTCTGTAGTCAGAGGTGATGCACTAATAGAGCTCAGCGTGTGCATCCTGAATTGTAGTTTAAGGGTACAGTACTGCTTTTTTTCACATGGATCAGGGTTTTGGTCGGTGGTGCTCCTTTAAAGCTGGCAATTACCACGCCACTGGAAAGGAGAGCAGTTAAGAATCTTTTCCTTGTGATCTGTGCTAGGTTGGAAGTGCATATCTTCATTAAAAAATGGAGAGCAACTCAAACCATACCATTTTCTGTGGTTTTAAGTCTATTAATAGTGTGAAGGACTAAACTGAAACCTTGTCAGTCTAAATGTTCTGTAACCAACAATTCTGGTCGTAGTAAAACATTTTCATAATCTGAGGTAAATGTGTTTGTTGTTTTCTTAAAACAGTGAGAATCTGAAAGCAGTAGCAAGTCCTGGGGAGAGAGAAACCCGACGGAAGAAGGAAGAAAATGTTACTTTCACCCCTGTAACTGTTATCTTGTTTGTTGTCATCTGTTGTGTCATGCTGGTCTTACTTTATTTCTTCTACAAATGGTTAGGTAAGAAACACTGAATAATCTCATTTGACTCACTTTTCTACATGATTTTATGAGGTGTTTAAGTCTAAAAAGCTGGATTTCTAAACTGAAATGAATGGAACTTTTTAAAATTGTTCTCTCCGTGCATGAGTTGAGGGTTGAAAGGATGCAGTTGCTACTTAGAGGAGAGGTTTCTTCAGCTGTCTTACAAAGACTGCCTTGACAGTGCTTATTCTGAATGAAGTTGTGTGGAAGAGAGGTGACAAATGATAGCCAAAAAAAAAAAAAAAAAGATTTATGTCGACGTTCTTGGGAGGATGGCAGTGGCAACCTAGTAGTGTTTAGAGTTTGCTTGATGAGAACATTTCTTGCTGGTTGGGGTTTGGTGTTCGGTTTTAGTTTTTTGGTCGTGAGGATCTGGCTAGAAAGCAATTCTGATACCTCTGAGTCAAGTTTTTGCTTGATGAGGTCGTGGCAGAGTCACTCAGAAATCAGCATTTTCTCTAATTAACTGACTGTGGTCCCTGGTGACTGTTGAGCACTGCTGTAACTGTTAACAGTTTGTGTCGTGGAATCCTAGAATCCTCACGGTTGAGAGAGAGATTCAAGATCATCCAGTCCAACTGTCCACTCAGTGCTGTCACTGTAACCTTTAAACCACATCCCCCAGTGCCAGATCCAGGCACCTCCTGAACACCAAATATAAAATGTGTGTTGCTGTGTTTGTTTCCTGTTTGCTATTTTTTCTGTCACTGATTCCCATCTTGGTTGTTTTTATTTAGTGTATGTTATAATATCAGTCTTCTGCCTGGCATCTGCGATGAGTCTGTACAACTGTCTGGCAGCATTAATAGGAGAAATCCCAGTTGGGCAGTGCAGGTATTGTGCACCTTTCACTTACTAAAAATGGAATCTTTCCTCTGGGTGGTTTCTGGTTGTTACTTAAGGCAGCATGAAAATACCAGAACAGTTTGACAAATTGTTTCCTGTGTGGTTTTAGTGTGTGGGATAGTTACGAAAGAAAATTACAAGCTGCTTTAATAAATATTAAAGGTATCTATAGCATAATCAACAGTTCAAATAATTGTAGGAGATTCGCTGCATTGCCTTTATTTGAAAGCATTCTGTAATCAAATTTGAAAGGCTCTGCTTGGCTGGCTGAGCTTGGTTTTACAGAATTCTGGTTGTCTGTCATATGTGCTTATTTAGTTCATCAAGGAACTCTGTACGGGGAGGATCCTGCACATTTGATCCTGTTTGGAGCAAGTACTGTGCTATAGGTTCTAGAGGGGCTTTTCCCAAATCTTAACCTGTACTGTACCTGCCAAGTTGTAACTTTCAGTGTAGACAACACATTGCTCGTGTCACCTGTGTTAGGAAGTCGTGGTTACAGTCTTGACTTGGGTGGTGTGTGACCAGTGCACAGACAGGTGCTTCTTACCACCCTGAGTTAAATATCCTGCACGGATTAGGGAGTATGGCAGTGTCCCTGTTTTCCTTCCCTGCATTTTCGCTTTTTCACAGAGTATTTAATGCAACAAATAGTTGCATTTCCCAAAAAGAGCAATGCTTATGAATTTGGAATTATGTCAGTCATGTGGTTTGCATGTTGACTAGTGCAGGATATTCCTGTCAGGTGATACAGTAGCCCATCAGAGGTAGTAATTAGGTACAAAAGAGCAGGTTTTGTGTAAGCTGCAGGAGAGGCAATGCTTCTGTCAGGGGGCAGTTCAAGAACTGTCACAGAAAATTGAGTAAGTGATAGAAATGGATACTGACTCACAATTTTGCAATACACAGTTACTTAACATTTAATCTTGTATTATGTTTCTTAAAATCGATTTTTCTCAGCGGTACCCTTTTGTGCAATTATGGCGTGGCTGTGCCTCACTGACACAGCTCAGTTGGTGTAGTTGTTCCACGGCAGAAATGGATTAATCAAACTCATCCGCTTGCTGCCTTCCGGGGATGTGTTTGCTAGAATGAGGACAGGCCATCCAAGCCCCTCCTGGCCTGATTTTAGTGCAGCCCGGAGAGGGATTGGTGCTGCAGGTGCAAGCAGAGCCACCCGAATCTGTATGGAACAGATGGGCAAAAAAACCCCTCTTGGGCTGAGAGCACCTTGTCAGCTGAAGGACCTGTGATAGCACAGGCGTGTGTCTTGGCTGTTGCAGGCTTTCTCTTCTCATTTAATTATTTTCTTTTAGGGTTACGTGTTGCAACAAAACCATTGAAGTGAGGCTTATTTTTGTTGCTGTATTCTGCATAGCAGCAGCTGTTGTCTGGGCAGTATTTCGAAATGAAGATAGGTAAGTGATGCATTCTGACTTGAGAGTAAGGTGAATAATTGGTGTTAATGAACTTCCCAGCGTACAACTAATCCTGGAGTGCAGCAGCCTTCTAAACTCCAGTGGCAATTTCAGAGAAATCATGAAGGTATTTTGAAGCTTAACAAGCATGGGAGTAATAGAGAACAAAGCTATGCAAATGAGCTGTGTGGTAATTTGAAGTTATAAAAAGCTATGAAGATGAGGAAGAACTAGCTTGATTGCTAATGAGTGCCACAGAAGAAAAGAGGTGCAGAGCAGTGTAGGGAATAGCTCTGCTCAGCAGTAACTACAACATCCCTGCCTTAACACTGTTTCCAGCACAAATCCACAACGTGGCCCTTACCAGCTGTTGTGAAGAAAATGAGCTCTACCCCAGCCATTGCCAGTTACCTGTGTATGATCAGAGGCTGGTGTAAATTGACCAGCTTGAAACTAAGACTTTTGTGGGTTTGGCAGCAGTAATTCTGACAAAATAATTTCTTGCTTTCTGAGAAGTTTTCCTTGCTATTTCCAGCAAAATCTAGATTCCAGCAGTAGTTTGAACAACCTGTAAAAAAATGTCTTGGGTGGTTTTTTTTTGTTTTTTTTTTTTAGGTGGGCTTGGATTTTGCAAGATATTTTGGGAGTTGCTTTCTGCCTAAACTTCATTAAAACACTGAAAATGCCCAACTTTAAGGTACTGTAAGTTGCTTATCTTAAGATATATTCTACTGCCATGAATCTGCAAGTTTACTGTCAAGAAGGGAAGCAGGTTTTCAAAACACAAGAAATATATGTTAAAAACCATAATCTTTACCATTTTTAATAATTATTAAAAGAAACTAATCCTGTTCTAAACGTTATACCAGATTAAAAAACATGGTGCAGTAATGGTAAATCAGAATCAGATTTGTGATAGGTGAATCTACCTCTGTGATAGTTGAAAACCTGCAGTAATATTTTCTTCTCTTTTTTTTTTTTNACTTGAATTTCAGAATGGGGCAAGTATAATGGTCGAAGTTGCAGCTGGTCCCTTTGGAAACAGTGAAAAGGTATGAACAGTCACTGTAATATGTGCAGCATTAAAGTACTGACTCTGTGTAGCTAATTCATAGTGTGCTTGTCGGCATAACTTTCTCACAAAATATAGCCAGCTTCTGCTATTTTCTTATAAGTATTAAATGCCTGTTGACTTGGGTTTGATCCTAGAGTGATGGAAACTTGGTGGAAGTCCCTACTGAACGCTCAGCTCCCCATGAGAAAGTAAGGATTGTATTTCAGATACTGGATTTTTAAATTATTTCCTCTGAAAAGACTATTCTTTTGGGGAAAACCTCACTGTCCAAATTTCTCTTTAGGGCCTGGATATCATTGATCAGTATTCTATAGTTAGGTTAATAATCCAGATTTGTTACTCCCTTTATATGCTTAAATACTGTTTTAACTTTTTTTTTTTTCACGTGTGCATATTATTTGTAAATCTGAAATTCCAGCTTACGAGTTGCCTTAAGCTTTATCTACTTTCTATGTTGGTTTCTGGTTTTTACTTCAGGTTCTACCTATTTTGAAGTTCTGCATTAACAATAAATTAATTATA
>VYZQ01051314.1:17183-34952 GCA_013400655.1 Mystacornis crossleyi
GCTCCACATGAGAAAGTAAGGATTGTATTTCAGATACTGGATTTTTAAATTATTTCCTCTGAAAAGACTATTCTTTTGGGGAAAACCTCACTGTCCAAATTTCTCTTTAGGGCCTGGATATCATTGATCAGTATTCTATAGTGAGGTTAATAATCCAGATTTGTTACTCCCTTTATATGCTTAAATACTGTTTTAACTTTTTTTTTTTCACGTGTGCATATTATTTGTAAATCTGAAATTCCAGCTTACGAGTTGCCTTAAGCTTTATCTACTTTCTATGTTGGTTTCTGGTTTTTACTTCAGGTTCTACCTATTTTGAAGTTCTGCATTAACAATAAATTAATTATATTTAAACTGTTTATTAATTTAAGCAACCAAAAAAAATCCAGAACAGCGGAGTGCTTTAGAGGAGATTTATGTGGCTTCTGAAATAATGTTTTACAGTTACCCGTGGTTATTAGAGTGCCTAGACTTGAACACTCTGCATCGACACTCTGTGACTTGCCCTTTTCACTGTTGGGTTTTGGAGACATTATTGTCCCAGGTGAGCAAATGTTTTTGGTGACTGTAACTTATGAATAACTATTTTGGCTTTTATTCTCAGCTGACTTGCAGCAGAGTTTATTCACAGAGTAATTACTAAATCAAATGCAGCAGTTTGCCTTGATCAGTCAGTGAAGAATACAACAAAAGCCAGAGTAGAAGAAAGCTCAGTATGTTACAGAATACTTAAATAGTGAAAGGTTTTTTTATTTTCTGTTGTGCTGGACTGAGTAAATGCAAGTCCCATAGGTAAACCCAGTTGTCAGTATTAACTCAATTTCATCAAAATCTCATGGAAAGCAAATATTCTGTGGCTTTGCAGGATTTTCATATCCTAGACTATATAATTAGAGGTGAGGTAATGTAAAACATTGCCAAGTTTTTCCATCTTTCTCAGAAGAGCTGAATTTGGCCGTAATTGGAGTCTTGAGCAAATGACTTTAATTGAGCATGTGCAGGCGAAATTGCTGAATGTTAAGAGTGAGCATTAGAATCCTATTGATGAAAAGTATTAAAAATAGGTTGTTACGCTTCTGTATTAGAAAGCTGAAAATAGCACAACGTAATTAGGTTGCTTAAAAACCTCAACCCTCATATTCCAAGCTTGCTTGGCTCATATTTCCATTATGGTTTTGACTTTCTAGATTTAAGGTAGGATTTCTTAGACTGGTTCTTGCCTTTACAGAAAAAATAATTGGAAGAAGATAAAACAATAATGGGAAGTCCTACTATATATTATTTTATGCTGCTTTCAGTTGGAAAATTGGGGAGAGAAAAATTCATTACTAAACATTTCATTAATCCTTTTCCTTTTTTAATTTTTTTTTTCCTTCAAGGACTTCTGGTTGCCTATTGTCGAAGATTTGATGTTCAAACAAGATCATCTTCTGTATACTACATTTCCTGCACAATAGGTAAATTGTGCTATTTCAGCATTGTTGATCTTCATGGTAGCTTTTTTAAAGTGGCAAAACTAGATGGTTTTCTTCAGGTAAGGTTCAGTGTTGTCAAGAATCTCTTCATAAACTCTTTTTAGTGTACCTGCTTGTATATAAGGTGACTGTTCTTTATGGTAGTCAGTCACTTTGAGAAATCTTGCAAATGCCAAGCAACCTATTGTGTCTCTTCTTCAGTTATATTAACTAGGAAAATATTGCTTAAAAAGAAATTCTGTCTTACTAAATGATTGACTTATAGTGTAAAAAATCCTCCCGTTGTTGATTGTGTATGTATGAATGTCTTTCTATAGCTTATGCCGTTGGTATGGTGCTGACTTTCGTTGTTTTGGCACTGATGAAGATGGGGCAGCCTGCCCTGCTCTATCTGGTACCATGCACACTCATCACGAGCTCCCTCGTTGCCTGGAGGCGCAAAGAGATGAAGAAGTTTTGGAAAGGAAGCAATTACCAGGTAGGCTGGATGCCTTGGGTGTTTTGTTGTTAATTCCTTTGAGTCTATCGTTCTCTGAGGATGTGATATATCACCTGCTATCCAGTTTTTGCTGGTTTTCCTGTGATCTTCTGGAACTAATAAGGAAAAATAGTCTTTACCCTTAGAAAATCTTAGTCTAGTAGTTGATGTGGCAGAGCAAAGCTCAAGGGAGATGAAATGGCTGGTTCGGTACTCAGGGAGGGAAAGTAATTTGTTCCATCTACTTTGAAATGTTTTCTTGTGCTTTAACATTGCTCATCTATCATCTTGATGTGGTATAACATGAGTCACTGAACTGAGCGTGCAGACTCCAAACTGCACTAGTTCTGTGTTAGAGACAGTTCAAAAAAACTGGTGATCAGCTGGAACTTCAGCAGCTCCAGGCATCACTGGTGGCCTGCATCACGAGGACTGTATGGAGCATTCAGGAACAAAACAGCTGGGTTATGTAATTGTTTCCTATCCCAGCACACACTGTGGGCACACTGCTTTGGATAATCCATTTCCCCTTTGGTTATGTCTAACACCACCCGGGAACTGCACTTTTGAAAACCCCACCTGTCGGTTACGTGCACGTTTTCCCTGGTGTGACTTGCTGGGTGTGCCAGTAGCCCTCGTGAGCCGGCCTTTATTGTGACAGACCAGTCTCAAGATGCCTCTGTGCTTTGCTTGAGACCTGAGTGCAATATTGCTTGAACTGAAGCACCATCTCCTGTACCCAGGGCACGCTGAACTCGGAGATGGGGTAGCCTCTTCTGGGGGAACGTGGGTATCAAGCTGATGGTGGATACAAGCAGCTCCTGCTTTTTCAGCTTCTGGATTGGAAGGTTTAAGTGGGTCAGTGGAAGTAAAGGGTAATTCTTGTAAAGGTAGAACTGCAGGCACCAGCTCCCAGAACATTACCAGCAAAATTCTGCCTTTTGTTGATAGAATACTCTACACCTGTTTCAGCTGGAGGTTGGCTCAGGTGGGAAATTACTCTGGAGATTTTCAGCTTTAACTAAATACCCTGTCTTTTTGTTTCCAAAGTCAACTCCTCCTTTCATAGGTCCAGTAAACAGAAATGTTCCTCCATGGGTCAGAATGAATTTGGCTTACTGTGCATTTATATATAAATTGGTGACTGTTAGCTCCTCTAAAATAAACGAAGTCACATTTATGAAGCCCTGTAGCTCCGGGTTTGCTGGGGGGGAAACACTTTGCAATTTATTTTCTCACTTGAGTTCTGATTAAGATTGGCCTAAATAAATTTGGCAGGTCTCCTTAGCGACAAAAAATTTCTTGCACTTCTTGTAGCAAAACTCATACTTGAAAGAATTATGTTGCCATAGTAGTTATTTCATGTCCTTTCAGCTGGTTTCTTGAAGGATTAAAACTACTCTGAACTTCAGCTTGTTTTGAGTCAGGCGACTTCGTTTCTAGCACAATATAAAATGTTGATTTCAACCCCCACTCCACCATCTCTGAGTTAGACTTGTCTGTAACTGAGCCTGTAGTTGACCCCTGTGTAACTTTATTAACTCCTATTTTCCTATAACTTTCTGAAGAATATGTTTATAATGTTTTTTGTTCTCAGAGAGTGTTATTCAGTTGCACTCTCAAAATGCTGCAGGGTTGATCTTTCTCGGATGTTGTCCTCCTTACCTAAAACTGTATTTTGAACTGTCCTTACTGAACTTACAAACATGCAAAAAAATCCAAACAAACCAAACCCCAAACGGCCCCAACCCACCCAGCCCCAGCGTTGAAACCTCCAGCTTTCAGTGCTCATTCTGAGGAGGAAAGCTACAGAAAGGTGTCAGAAGACAATTTTCTGCTACATCAGTGATTCAGACTCGGGCAGAGCTGCTCCACTGACAAGGGTGGCCAGACTTGTGTGGAGTCATGGGAACAGAAAAACCTTGCAGAGTTGTTAGAGCAAAGTGTCTTAAGAATAGGGGTAGAAGAGCATATACAGTGTGTCAGGTGACTAAACTTCTACTAACAGTCCATTAGTTACCTTTTTGGAGTTTGGGGTTTTTCTTTTTTTTTTTTTTTTTTTGGTGGGTTTTGTTGTATATGATTTTAATAATGGAATGAATTTTATTTAGGTATCGGACTCCTCCAGGACGCCTTTGCTACAAGGTGTGATTATGGCCTTCTTTTAATGCAACTTTATTAATCACCTTACAGTTTTTTTCTTCTTTTTCCCCCCCTCTGCTTCCTCTTTTCAGTCTTTTTTGCATCTACTTCTTAATTTTTGTATTAATAACTCAATAGAAGAGGGTAGAACTGAAGACAAGATACAAATCTGTATTCACACTTAGGTCTTTTGGGTTTTTTATTTTTTTAAAGGCGTAAGGGAAAACATAGGCAGCAATGAAGCCATGATTCCTAAGCCTGAAGGCAGGCTTTGTGTGCTTCTCTACTAAATGATTGACTTACTCTGGGATTGACATGTGCTTCTCTACTCTCTAACTTCCCAGATCCCTGGAGCACCTTCAAATATTTGCAGTTAGTGTTAGTTCCTCTTCTGTTACCTCCACTGCAGCCCTTCACCCCATCTTTGTGTGTCACTGCATGGATGCGAAAACCTGCTTAGACCTAAACAACAATTTTATTGTCTTTTTTTACAACGCTGAGCATTATAAATTTGCCTTCAGTAATCACTAAATCACGTGCCCAGCCCTTCTGTCACCCTCCTGCCGGGGAGTGCCCCCCTCACCCCGTGCTGCCCGCTCTGGGCTGGGCAGCAGGGCTTGGGCCCTGCTCCTGTGGCCTTGCTGCTGCACCACCTCTGGCCTTTCTTGGCAGTAGCTGGGGACTGCCAACACCGATGGTGTTTATTTGCCCTGTCCATGCAGCTGGCAGAGAGCGGTGCCAGCTTTCAAATTTCAGCTTCTTGTGGAATTTGAGCGTTTAAATATCGTCTGGAGTTATAGCTGTGTGACCTGGAGTTACACATCTATTTATAAAGTGTAGGGTGTCTGCCCTGAAGAGGGTTTGAGATGGTGAACTCTGCCTGACTGTGTCTTAAATTCTCAAATAAAAAGTACTTTTTTCATCAGCTCCTTTCTTCTAAGAAAGAGTACTTTAACAATTTAACTCTCATTAAAAAGCCTTAATAAGAAAGAAATTAGATATAAATCAAAGATGATATTAGGAAGTGGGAGGGTTTGAGTGCAAATTAAAAGCAGATGGCCTGACTATTTTTATAACTTAGAATTCTTCTGTCCTGCTGTGTGCACTTGAGTTCTTGGATAGGTTTGTTACAATCAGTTCTTAGTTTCTACTTTATACATATGACAAATACTTGATTCCCCAAGATAGCTCTGAGGTCCCGTAATTCATAGCTGAGGTCATTTCTGTTTCTGTGTAATGATGCAGTCCTAAATTCTAGTTATGCTCTGTGTGGCTTTTTTATGGTGTAGTCTTGAGCTGTAATGAGTTGCTGCACAGAAAAACAAAAAACTATTCACTGAAGTGCAGAGATTTCTTGGAAGAGTAACCTGCTTGCTCTCCTGCCACCTACCTGGCAGTATTGTTGCTGTGAAGTGTATAATAAAGGTTTATCTAGGTTTTCTGGATTGCTTATACTCCTCATGTGTGCCTTCATGATAAACTGATTTCGTGTGTATTTTCCAGTTACTGATTTAATTTTAGAATACTGGGGTTTGTATCAGTGCAATCTATGGAATAATTTTAGCAACATCATGGACAATCCAGTGGCCTGATGCACCTTTGAAGTCTTCTACGTAGAGTAGCCTTGCCACTTGTTAGAGTTTGCTAGTTTGAAGTGTTCAGCACTTCTTACCTCTCTTTGAAGCAGTAAACTGACAGATTTGTCACTGGCATGGTACACAGCATGCAGCTGCTATTTAGTACCGTAAGTTTTAGAATCACATTTTTTAGATACTTGCAAATTCATCATAACTTTGAGCTGTTAAGAATTCTGTGAATGCAGCATTATTGCCATGAATCTCGCAGGCAACTGTGTGCATGGGTAGCTGTGTACTCTTAGAGAGAGTTTGGTACTGCCATTTCTAGTTTGGGTCTGTGGAAGTGGTTTTTTTGGGGGTGAGTTTGGTGGTTTTAATTTGTAATAGTTCATCATGTTAGTAGATAGGTTAAACAGAAATATTTTAGTTACAAAGCTGTTTTAACACCTCCCCCTTAAAAACTGTCAGAAATTCGGATGTGAGAGCAAAGCTTCTAAATCTCTTCCACTTCAAAAACGTTCATGAGCTCTCCACAATGTACAGTCAGATTGCTTTGCCTCTTTCTTGGCTTAAAACAACAGCTTTGTCCAGGACTGCTTGTCATAAAGATTCCTGCAGCTTCTGCTGAGGCTTTGAGGAAGGGGTTGTCCTGAGAGAATCCACAGTGGAGATACACGTGTGGAGAAAGCTGCTTTAATGCCATCTCCTACTTTGAGGGAGGCACCTGTTGTCCCCAGCTTTAAGCTGTGGGCTGTCTCCTTCCGTGTGGAGGAAAGATTAGAAATGGGGTGGTGTGGTGTTTTTGGCCTTGAAACGTTTATATCAACACCTCCCTGAAACATCCTTAGTGCTTTACTAGGCATTTGGTTTTAAAGTTAACTTTAAAATCTGATTATTAAGCAGAGACTTTGAAATTTAAATACAGGTGCTAGCTCCAGCATTTGTACAAAAAAAAAGTACATTTTTTGCTGCTTAGTGTTTTAGGATGAATAGAAAAATCTTTGATTTTGGAATACACTGAATTATTGCAAATACTTTTAACTCTTATTTCTAGAAAACATCTTGTCAATTTAACAGGAAAACATTGTACAAAAATACTTAGCAAAATTACTTTCTCTATGCCAGCTATTACATGATCCTCCCTAGGCTGAAGGAAGATGTATGGCATGACTTGATGTAATATGGTACTGTGGGGGGAGGTTGCTCTTGTTTTATCCTGGAAACAAATACTTTAATCCTCATTCAAAGGGATGGTTTGAGTTCTGTAATTGTAGGGAGTGTTTCGCTTTGGGTAACTTTTGATGTGGATTTTTGGTCACAGTGCAGGGGGAAATTCTGGACATACTGAAATAAATGCAAGATTGTCATTAGCAGAAGAGCTGGGTGTTGACTGCTGGGCTGATTGGAAAGACTGGTGCCTGCCTTCCTTCTTACTGTCATGATTCTGTCACGAAGGGAGGGGTGTGAAAGAATTTTTCTGGTCTGAGTCACACTGATACTGTGGCCATTGGGCTCTTGTAAACTTTACCCAAATCCCACTGACCCGTTTTTTGGAACAGACATCTTGGTGTGGCTGGACTGTGAATCAGCTTGTTTCAGCTGAAGTGCCTTTGATAAGGTGTGTTTAGTGTACTTTGCAATGAAACAATTCTGTTGGCATGAAAGAAGGAATGGCACAGAGCTGGGTCATAACCAGAGGAGAAGAGTTAATGGAGTTAATCTCTTTGCCCTGTACACAGAATTATACCACACTGAAGTGTGTATAACACAGCAGTCTCAGAGCCTGGCTTTGTCCTGGCAAGGATTCTCCAGCAGGTGCTAGTAAGACAAGGAAATAATTGTGTGGAAATCTGCCCAGCTTAGATCAGAAGCCACACAGTGAGCAGCTGTGGCACAGAAAGACAGGCAGGATATGCCACCGTGGAAGAACGTAAGTAGGGTTTGCTACCTTTTGATGCTTAGAGCACTTATCCCTTGCCCTTATAATCCTGCCACTCTGGGCATATGAGCTCCTTGGCACATTCTGTTTTTTCAGCATTAGTTGTGCTACTTCTGTGTCTTCTGTCTCTGGCTCTCAGCTACCCAAACTGTGCAGTTCTTGGCCTCTTGTTAATTATGCTCAATTCTGAAACTCAGAACCGGTGGTCTCAGTTTGTCACACTAACAAACTGTGCGTGTTACCTTTGTAATTCATTCAGTGCCTTGTCTCGAGGGCAAAACCAGAGCCCTCGTTGCCTCCAGCAATGCAGCAGTGGGTAGGGAAACAGGCTGCTTTTTAGTCAGGACAACTACAGATTGCCTGAATAACTCAAAACCAATCTAATCACTTACATTAATGCAAAGCATAATCAGTCTACAATAATCTGGTTTGGATTCTCTCCTGATGCAGGACTTTACAGTTCCATTTCCTTTATGCTTTCTAAAATAAAAGGAAAATCTACAAAGAAATGTGACCAGTACAGTTAGTTTTGACTAACTGTGACATAGGTAGCATTTACAGCCATGAAAAGAGAAAGTCTTTTCTGTTCAAGCTACTGCTTGCTACCTGTAAATGTCAGGTAAGATCCTAGGGTCTAATTCCAGTTTTGCAAGCAATATCTTTGAAAAATTTGCTTCACCCCAATTGTTTGTTGTTCTTTGTATTTAATAATTTGGATACTTCTGACTCATAAGTTTATTTTCTTGTAGAGGACTTGGGTCCTTGGTTGGAGAATCGTTCTATAGTGGAAAGCATTAGCTAATAGAGCTTTGATTATTTGGCTTAAATACTTTTCTGATCTATAGAGGACTTCCTAAATGTATGTTGCTAAATGCACTCTAACACGTGTTTAATTATATTTCTCTTAGCTAACAAATACTTTAGATCAGTGGAGGAAAGGAGTATTTCTTTATAAAGAGCCATCTCTTTTCCCTTTTTTTCCCCTTTTTACTTTTAGATGATGGAACACCTGGATTACACAGGAAATGAAGAAAGCACAGCAGCAGCCACTGAACAGCCTGGAGGACAATAATATCCTGGGATCCTGATTTAAAATAGAATTTGAATTTTCAACAGCTGAATTACAGTAAATTTGGTGGAATTTTACAATAGAGTGTTTCGCACTCTGTGTAAAAGGGTTTTTTATTCCTGCAGCTATATTTTTATGGAAAATACTGTCAATAACATGAAAGTAATCAAAACAGACTTGCATTTTTACAGCCAAACCATAGCTAGTAAAAGCGTGCCTTATTTCGATTTAAATAAAAGGATATTTTCTATGCAATTTTCCAACTGTGTTTCTATACAGTATATTTTTATAAAAGTCGTTTGCCCATATCAGCTTGAGTGAAATGGTTTTTTAAAGTTTTGATTAAGACTAGTGAAGTTTCTTTGGAAAAAAAAAAATACAGTACCCTTCCTAGGATTTGTTTGCAGATTTTGAATGCAAAGTTGGAGAGTAATGTAACTATAGCAACTGAAGAATGAAACTATAGTTCCATTACTACAAGTAATTCAATAAACAGTGTGTAGGTCTGTGTACATTGTAAGCCATAAATAACAGGGCAAACTGAGTGTGGGGTTGTGAACTCTTCCTCCCCACCCCCTCATTGTATCACTGGCTTATGCCTTAATTGTGAAAATTGTTAAGCCTTGGATTATATACATTTCCAAACATTTTTAAAAAATGAAAGAAGGGAGGTACTTACACATGGTCCTGAAAACTTCTGTGCAGCTCCTGGAACAGTTGACAAACAAGATGGTGTGAAAGGCAAGAGGTTTTCTGCTCAGTAGGTGCTGGTTTAAGGGATGGGATAAAATGTTAACACTGGCCTGGTTCTCCCACCTGTTGAGACTGGGTGTGTATTCGTGGTCTTCCTTTGGCCGTGGATCAGCTCAGACGGATGGAGGAAGACAGGACAGATTTCTTTTTTTACCTTTTGCATCCGCACCATACTTTTTTTTTGAACTATTTTTGGAAATTCTTTGCAATTGATAGACAAAACAGGTCTGATAGTGCTAGTAGTACCTGTGTTACTTAAGGCCAATGCATGTGTTTAACTTGTTTAATCTTAATTTGTTTTCGCTTTTAAAGCCTTGGAAAAGGGTAAATAGTTTAAATCATTAGTTTGCATTTAGAAGAGTTCATTTGACACTTGTTCTTTTTTCAGGAAACTGCAAATTGAGGGGGATTAGGCATAGAAAATTTGTATAGCTGTAATGCTAACACTTCACACCAAAGAAAACTGGAGAAGGCTACAAGGGGACACCACCGAGTTCAATTAGTGCTGATGTCAGGGAGTCGTGAAAACATTTTTCCTATTCTTTGCATGAATGTCATTCCTGTAACGAACGAGCCCAAGAACCCTGGAGAAAACAACTGAGTAAGCACGTGCTGGGCAGTGGAGGCTTTCCTGCAGTGCCTCGTGCAAGTGCCTCCTTTGTGTGAAGGTCACCTCTAGACATTTCCAGTCAGTTTGGGGCAAGTCGGCTCAGGAAAATTTACCCTGATTAAATCTAGTTCAGCCCGATTTACTTTGGAAGGATGCTAATTAAGACAACTGAAAATCTGTATTGGCAGGTAACAAAGGCTTACTGCAAATTTACGTAATTTGTATCAAGTTGAAACTTTGGTTTGCGAGAGTCAGGAGCAGGCAGACCGACAGCCTTGGATATGGATTGTTGCCATTCACACAGATTGGGCGTGGTGCCAGTTGATACGGGTAAGATAACTCACCTTGTTTGCAGCTTCCCTGAGAAAACAGAAATTACAAGCAGGTTTTGTATGTTAGTAGTTCCCCCCCTTGACTGGAGCTTGAACTGACGGCCTCAGAATGCAGTGGTCATCTTCTGTTTTATTTAACTGGCGTTTCATAATAAATTACAGCATACCTCAGTGTTTTAATAGCAGACCGAAAATGTGTCTTCTGCTGTGTTGTCATGCTCTTTGACAAGCCCAGGATCTGCCAAAGTTCAGTGGTTTTGAAGAAGTTTCTGAAAATTCCTGAAGCAGATAAAGAAGTTATAACTCATTCAAAGTCACGTACAATTGAAAGCCCTCAGAAGCTTCACAAACCTATGTAAGATGACTTCTTTGTCTCTTTCAAATCTTCCACATGGAGGATTTCTTAAATTTTCAGCTATGAGTGCTAATGGAATTAGTATAAACAAAAAAGACCTTTGACAACGTAAGTGTATTCAGCAGCTGGCTGTGGAAGCTCTGTCTTGTTCTGTGCCTAATAATGCTCCATGCCTGATCATGCCTGAGGTTTCACACACGTGTGCTGCAGTTTAGTGGATGTAAACTAACTTTTTTTTTTCTTTCAAATGCTTAGGTGCTTTGTTTACAAAAATTATGAATGGAGTTTAAAATTTTATATAAATAGTAGGTTAGTATTGACTACTGAAATGAGGTTTTATAAGTTCAATAGAACTGATTGCAACACTTCTAGGAATTTTGAATGTTTTTAATATTAAATTTGGTTGAGCTAAACACTGTTAAAAGCCTTGTTAGTCATACTTTAATAGAAAAATCTTACTACGTTTTCATTGTATGTTTACTGACAACAGCCCCTTTCCTTATGACTCTTAAGTTATCACCTTAAGAATGTTATTAATAAATGTTACTTGGAAAAAAATAGTTGAGTAATTGCTTTGTTCTAACTCATCCTTTTCTTACTGTGAATGTTCATGGCAAAACAGTTAACACTTCATAGTAGCAAGTAAATTAAAAATCCATAATACACCCCCATAAATATGTAGTTGCAGTTTTTCTCGACGTATCAAAGCGATGATTCTGTTTGTAAGTACCTGTATGATGGGTTTGGTACATTGCTTTTCTCGATGTTTTTTTTTTTCCCCTGGGATGCAGAGAGAGGAACTGAACTGAGCTACATCACTTTTCCTGGTCTGACTCAGTAAATGTTTGTTGTACCGCTGTTAGTGCCGAGGATCAGGGGAAGGACACCTGAGAAACAGTGAGCTGGAAACTTGACAGCTGCAAACTTCTCGATGGAAACGAGCTCCCTGCAGTCAGCCAGGAAACGGTGCTGTGGAGGCATCCTTCAGCTGAAGGGACTTTGCCATGGGGGCAAGAAACAGCCAAGCCTCGGGCTTGAAACCCAGGCTGGGTCGGAAGTGTTGGCGAGGAAAAAGAAAAAATCACAGAGCCTGAGTGCACTTGATATGCGATCCTTGGGACATCCCTACAGCCCTGCCATGGTGTGTTTTGGACTTCGCGTGTTTTTAGGTATTTTAAGTCTCTTCTCCTTGTGCACTGGAGGTTCCAGTAGCTTTGAGTCACAGTAATGGAGGATTTAATGCAGAGAAAACCCTCCCAAAATGCGCTTTGAATGTACTTATTTTAAAATAAGTAGAAGTTAAGAAAAACAGACAGCTGCAATCAGCACACTTGTTTTTCACTGTCTGTTCCCCATGCATTCCATTATTAAGGCTGCTCCATTTGACACACTGGCTAAACTGTAAATCTCAAAATTGCAAGTAGAAGAGGCAGTTTCTTCCAAGGAAGGGGGTGCTTGACAGTTTAGATCAGTCCAGTCTTTAAAATAAATTCCATTTAGATGCAAGAATAAGCTTATCCCTGTGAGTGTGGTCAAGCACTGGCACAGGTTGCACAGAGGTGGTGGAGTCTCCATCCTTGGAGACAGAAAAAATACAAATGGCCACAGGCCTGGCAGCCTGCTCTGAGCAGGGGGGTGGAACTAGGCAACACACAGAGCATTCCACCTCTACTGGTCTGGCTGTGAAGGTGAGGTCTTTTTGCTTGTTTTCCAGCTTCAGTGGTCTGCAATTTTTCTCTTCGTGGACGAAAAATTCAAATTTTATCACCACAATATGGGTTTGATTTTTTTTTTTCCCCATTTGGAATAATTTACTTATACTAAACTGTTAGATTTAAATATATTTAAAAGTTGTCTTTGGATTTCTAATGCTTTCAGAAGTTAAAGCACTGTTTTGTTTTCAAGTAGCCCATACAGCACATTTTCTGGGTGAATGCTTTATCTCTACAGTTCTTGAGGAAAGAAGAAGGGCAACTCAGGCTGTTGCCCTTTTTGTCGGTAGCGAGCAATCAAAGTTCAAGGTTTTGTGTTCTTGAGAGAGGTTGATGGTGGAGGCTCAGGTATCTCTGGAATTCCTCGTATTGATAAAGAATGTGCAAGATCCTGTTTCCCTGAATACTGAGGACGTCAAATAGCTGAGAATAGGTTTTTGCTTGCAGCTCAAAGACCTTTTAACCAAGAAGGTGTAGATCAAAGAGCTTCCAGCTTTTTGTTAGGGGTGTGCTCATGGGTATTCTGCTGTGTGGTTTCTGTTCTCTCTCTTTGCTCATGAACACAGGACCTCCTTTCTTTTCTCCTCTTCTCTGTTTGGAGCAGTACCAGCATGATTTGAAGTGTCTTTGCACATTACTTTATCTTGGACAATAAAATGTTCCTCGGTTCCAGCATGGAGACCCTTAATGAGGAGGTTTAATCATTTGGACTCTATGAAAACAAACACAGCCATCAGCTCGAGCCACCAGCAACAGGAACTTAAAACAAGGGGATCTTCTGCCCATCCTTCTCTGTGTTATGGTCCCACTGACTTTCTGGGGTTGCATTAATGTTGGTGTAACTGCCAGGCTTAAATTTGGAAACCAAAAATGTAAGGGTTTTTGTGGTTTCATCAGAAACGTGCTCATGCTGGTTCTCCCCATATTTTGCAGAAAGGCTGCCAGAACACGTAAACTTGGGCATTGGACACGCTTTGGAATACAAGGAAATTCTACAGGATTGGTACATTTAAAAATTCAACAATAGCTCAGTTAATTTAATTTCTAGCGTTGTTGTGATGTGTCCCTGTCAAAGCTACAAGAAAAGTGGTCATCTTTTAATTAATATTTCTTTCAAAAGGTAATGGAAACTTATGCTGGAGAACTGATCCATCCTCATGGATTTAAAGCACCTGACTACAGAAAATTAGCAAACAGATATTTATCTAGTAGATGACTGTTTCTGTGGGACCTGATTTCAAAAGTAAATTTAAATAAATTTACATTATAGTAAAAATGGAACCAAGAGCAAATGCACATCCACTGGTACCTCCTTCCCTAAGAAATGGAAGAGCAAGCTTCTGCGGGACAAAGTGACATTTCTGTCATGGTCACTGTCAAATAAGAATTTCAAATTGGACAATTAAGACCTGCTCCGTATAGAGTCACCTAAAATTTTACATTTTGATTATGAGTTACCTCTCCGTGGATTTAAAAAAAAAACAACCCAAAACATCAAGAAGCAGATCTCTGTGAACTTTCTCTAGCTGGTAAAATTCAGGTACCTTCAGCTGAAAGCTGTCGCTTTCCCTGCTGGTTCAAGCAGCACAGTCCTGGAATGAGATGCTGCACTTCTGATTCTGGCACATGAATGATCTCTGTGCAAAGGCCACCTCGCTGCCTGACCATCTGCTCAGCTTCTCACACATGAAAATACAAGAATTTGTGGGCTCAAAGATTGCAGCAGAAACAATTTTCACAGGCAAGCTTTAGAAATTCAAAAAAGTTAATTTTAGAATTTGGGAGGAGAAAGTTCAGAAGGAACGAAACTGAGATAAACTCATTTTGGTTGTATTTTTAAAGGCAGGCACCGATAAAATCTTGCAAAGGGTCACCATTATGTTGTAAATGCACCCGTACAGTTCCTGGCAGCTACTGATTTTACACATCTAAATAGAGATGTGTGGAGGCACACCCTTGGCACTTCTGTGCAAGCCTGTGGCCTGTGTTGGTTAAGCTCTCCGTTTTCTGAGCAGGAAGTATTGTATCATATTCCCGATTACAGGATATGCTCACATTCTGCTTTAGAGGGTGGGTTGGGTAACATCTCCTTTTGTGCACTCCTGGAGCGTGGAAAAGAACACCCAGAACTGCATGTGCTCAATTACCTCATTAACTTGACATCCCTTCCTCTTACTATGGAATACCTTTAATGCCGAGTTTAAAACTGGAAAACCCACGCTCTCAGCTGCCTAGTTTGGATGCGACAAGTCCTAGCGCAAAGTTGAACTGGAGTTACTGGTTTTGCACTCTGAGCTCGGTGTGTTTGGTCATCGGGCCCTTTGTGCTGCCATCAGAAAGCCACCCTGCGGTCCTTTCCTGGTCTCTCCAAAGCCATGCCACCTCCATCTTCCCTCTCTGGGGCTGTGTGGCACCTTAAGATGCCAATGTTGCTTCAGATTTTAATACCTGAGCGGTTTTGTTGCTTTAATTTAAAGACGTGCACAGGCTGTGAGATTGGAGTCTAAATTAGTCACGGGGGATAATTGGTGTAATGCCTGTTAAATATGCAAAATTTAATATTTTGCACGTTATTCTTCTCCTGGTATATCTTGAATCTACCTTGGATTTTATGACCTATTTCTGTACACTTGTTTCTTTTGAGGGAATATTTCTTCTCAGCCGTTAAAGGTAACACATTGCTTAATTTAACTGCTTTTTGCCTTTAAGGAACCTTGTTATAATGTGAAAAGATTACTAAAACTTTGGGACCTCTTCAGAAGGTGTGTGACTCTGGGGTGTCCCACAAACCAACAAAGTGACCAAAATTACTAAACAATTTAAAAACCGTGAAGTTACACATTTTCTAAATTTTATTTTCCCTTGTTTCAATGGCAAGAAGCCTCCTCCTATCTGTTTCTACTTCATCCCATTCTGAAACAGTATATTTTGAATTGCTGCCGAGTTGTGTGTTTGTAATGTTATTTGGTATATTGTAGGAAAGGTATTGGACAAAAGTTTTCACAAAAAATCAGCAACATCAGCACTAGAAAAACTTCGACAAATAACGGAGGGGACTTACAGATCCCACTAACCTGTGTCATTGTATGTTTTTTGCCTGAACTGACAAATTTTAAACTTCCACCAGGAGAAAACAGCTATCTTTAGTTTTCAGGAGTAGCAGTTGGAATATAAACTGCTGAGCTGCCAGGACAGCTGTAGCTGGAGGAATGATTCACCTGGGTAAATCAGAAAAGGACAAACTGCGGCCAAAGAAAAAGGAAGGCATTTGGGAGAGTTCACCCCTATTTCAAAAATATGAAACAAATAATAACTCTTTTTCTGCCACAGATTACTTCACTATGGGACAAAAAATGTTTCCTACACAGAATCTGTTTGACCTTGAGAGGGACATTAACTAGATCTCCTTATCAGGAGATAAGGAGCATTTGCAACTTCTTTAACTACCTGGTCAAAACCAGGTTACTTTCATTTAATGGTAACTCATTTCATTTCTCCTCAAGAGGAATGCTGTGGTTTTTTTCTGTGCATGAGTCAGTATTTCATCCATGTGAGGGTGAGCAATCGAACAGCAGCATCCTGGCTACTGGACATTGCAATATTGAGATAAGAGCTTCCTAAGAAACGTTTCTTATCCTTTGGCACGTATAGTGAGATCGAATTACAGCTGGTTTAATGGGATCTAAAACCTGCTGGGGTTGACATCACAAACTTTACTAGTTCTAGTGATGATTACCTCATAAACTCAACGTGTCAAGGACAGACTGAGAGCTTGATTTGAGACATAAAAATGAGATACGGGAACCACGTAACAAAAGGAGTTTTGTGTAAACGAATTATATTCAATCTGAGGTTGCAGAAGCTTGCTTCAGGTTGAAGGTCCTTAAATGCCATTGGGTATAAAATAATGCTTCATTGTTTCCTTGTCAGCCCCAGCTGACAGCTGTTGATTTGGAAGGAGATAGCAGAGGAATTTTGAGTTGACTTTTGTCGTGATTGACAGGTAACACTTAGCATGACAAGCAGCAAATATTTATCCTACTGTACAGTGATTTACAAGATTTAACATCTGAACGTACAAGAATCCACCTTTTGGATGACTAACTCCGCTACCTTAAGGTCAGGCCATGCCACGTTCTGTATGGCTGGTCAAGGTAGTGAGGGGTTATAAAGTGACTTCCTTGGGCCATGTGCCATCCCTGCCAGGTCACTGGGCTGCATTTCACTGTGGTGCTGTGTCCTGCCTCCTCATCACTGAGGGCCCACGCTCCCCCCGACAGCACGAGGCAGAGAGGATGTTGATGACTCATTTTCCTTTCATTTTCCTCACGAGCTGTTCCCGCGGAACAATGTGCTCTCTCCAGCTAAGCTTATCTCCAGCTGAACTCTCGGTTTGATGTTGATCTCTACAGTTTTGCGGGATCAACAGGAAAACAAGGCATGGAAATTCTTCACCTTGCACGTGTTCTCCGAAACTAATAGCTTGTACCAGAGAAGATTCATGCCCAGGCTGGCCTTCAGCTACTTTTTCCTAATTTCCTTCTAGCTTTTGTATTCACAAATATGAAACTTAGAGGCCAACATGGTAATCATGAGAATCAAGTCAGTATAGCCCAAATCTTGCTGTGGGACGAGGTGAAGGATCTAGTCATAGAAGAACTGACTCATTAACTTAATGTGGGATGTAAGTTTTAGATCAATTAATTAGAAAGGGAAAAAGAAGGAGAGAGGAAACAGGAATGAGGTAGTTTCTCAGAAATGCTTTATGGTGTCAACTAAAGAATTCAAAAATCCCCTATTTTCTTTACTTTGGAAGATTCTTGAACCAGTTCCCAAAAAAAATCTACTGGGCTTCCACTGCTCCTTCTGTTCGTGCACCCTAAGCCAAGAACTAGCACATGGGAATCTGGGCAGGAACAAGTAGTGGCAGATCAGCAGGCTTGGGACTTCTACACAGTAAGAGAGTGAACGGAGCCTCTTTGTTGTGTGATCTTGTACTCAGAACTCATTTAAGTTTTTCCTGGAAAAGCCTAATTTTCCCTTTCTATGGAAATTGAGAGCCCTAAGAGCCTAATTTTCATATCTATGTAAGATAGCACAAATTCTTCTGAAGTTAACTTAAAACGGGCCTTAGGAGCTCCCCTGCAGCTGAGGAACTCCCTGCAACACCCTAATGTGAGCTGGATGCCTCAGCTGCTGGGTCTTCCCAAATTTGCACCTATTGTCCGCAGCAAAGGTGTTCTGAACCAGAATCTACAGCTGGACTTGCCCTGCTAAATGGCTGGTAATGCAAGAACGTTTTGTTTTTTGTTATCTACAGTTCTGTT
>VYZQ01051314.1:36207-53687 GCA_013400655.1 Mystacornis crossleyi
GGTGCCCGGGGCAGCCGCCGCCCCGCAGCCGCTCCCGCGCAGCCTCCGCGCCCCGAGCAGCGCCGGTCCCGCGGCGGAGGCACCGCACGGCTGGGAAACGCGAGCGCTCCGTTAGTGCTCCCGGTGCTGGCTCCGTCCGTCCCGGTGGTTTGGTGCGATACCGGAATTCGCGCGGTGGACGGCGTAGCTCTCTGGGCTGCAGCAGCGCTTCTCTTCTGATCTTTACACCTATTTGATTTCTGCAGTTTCTACATGTTATGCGCAAGGGAACATATATACGCTTAGGAAGAGATGTATGAGTGTCTGCAGAGAAAACACGGTTTCAATTCCAGCTCTTTATTCTGGCTGTTAGACGGTCCTTTATCCCTATAAGTTTATTCCTTAATTAATATTTACAGAATTTAGAGGGACTCATCGCATCAAGTGCTTTCAAGTAATTTTGAAAATATAAGTGTGAAGTCTAAATATATGGATTTCTACAGTCTGCTTGAACTCCCAGTCAGATGCTTTGTTTCATTTTAAATAAAGGTGTTTTATTTCACGGTATTTTCTTCAAAACCACGGGGATTCGTGCCCATGAATCTTCCATTTCTGAGAATATCTGTGAACTGTGTGGAAATGTGGGCTGTGTTTTTCTAGAAACTGCAAATCCAGCACTCCTCTAGGAAGAAGCTGAAAATGCAGCCTTCCTTTCTGACTTAAAAGAGTGCTTGGCATGTGTCACTTGTGTGGTACTTGCTCTTCTCAGCTGAAGTGGTTTGGTGTTGGGTTTAGTTTTGAGGAGTTGGGGATTTGGGGTTTTTTGTTTCATTTCTTTTTACTTTAGCTCTGGTGGGGTTTTTTTTTTTGGTGCTGACATAGCCTAGAAATGTACAGATTGGTTTTAACCATCACGGTTTTCTAAATTCGAGACTCAGCAGCCTTTCCGGCCAGGTAGTGTTTGCAGCCTTTTATATTTGCTGTGCGTTTACCAAATGTTTTGAAACCACTGTTAAACAGGTGTTTTGGTTGAGGTGAATGTAAGACATTTTATGCAAGCTCATTTTGCTAAAAAATTCCCTGCTGCTCCATGACTATTTAGCAGCTTTGAATAATTGCTGGACGGTGTCCAACATTAAATCAGGAATTATTCTAAGGAGTGAGTTGTTCAATGTGGCAATTCCGGCTGTTCAGTCTTTTTTTTTTTTTAATGTGTCTGTGTGGGTGAGATAAGTGTCTGCTAGATCATCCTTCATACCTTCTGGTATGAGGCCATTCTTGACTTTGCTATTTCAGGGCGGGAGGGGGGAAACCTTCGTGCATGTGGAGCTGTTTAGGCTGGGTTTGGACTGTTTGTACCTTGGTTTCCTGGTGCTGTACTTTGATACTTCTTTTGCTTGAGCTCAGCAGTGGAAGGGTAATGTTCACCTGTCCTACAAAGGCACCTTAAAGCATCACCTTGCATTTGACAGTTATCTCACACTTTTAAAGATCTTGTATCAGATCTTCTATCTCCCCACGTGAATTACCTTGGAGAGAGTTACTCCATTGTGTTTTAAACTTTCTTTTCTTTTCTTGTCCCTTGAGGCTCTGCCTAACTTGTCCTGCTGCATTAACATTTTGTCTTACCACATCAGCCCAGCTTTCTCTGCTCTGCTGGTGATAGACTGCAGCATCCAAAGTCCTCTCTTTTTCTCATAGTTATCTTTGCCACTTGCTGTGCTTCCCTTTCCTGGAAACTTTGGACCAACACCCAAACTTTTCATGTGTCTCTTTCATGGCCCATTCATGAGGTGCATTTCTATTAACCGTTCAATCTTCGTGGACTGTCAAGACAGATGAGGGTTTTCTAAATAGAACAATATTGTTTTGAACTTAAATAACTGACTCTGACACAATAGAGTTTGGCTATATTGGTTTGCAATTTGACGTCAGTAATGTTGCAAATAAATCTCTAAGAGGACTTACCAAAAAGTGCATGTGAAGGGAGATGATAGAATTTTGCGGTCTTTAAAGACTTGAGAATGGATTTCTATATTGTAAAGCTTTGAAATACATAGACAATATGAAATGATACTTCTGATGCCAAAATATTTAACCTGAGAAATGTGTCTGTCTTTTTTTTTAACTGATATTTATTTCCTTTGGAACTCCAGATTTCTTTCATTGTGTCTGCTTTGGCTGTGATATTTATGTGCCATGTTAATTTCCTGAAACAAGCAACATTCGTTACTTTGTCCCACTTTTTTAAGGGCAAGCTGACAGTGAAATCAATGTGCGTGTTTTTCAGAACTGAAGTTTTGTTTTTGAGGTGATGTTTCTTGTTTCTGTGAATAATTCATGGTGCATTTTACCTGCAGTTGTTGAAATTTCAGCAGCTGACTTTTTCAGCAGGTAAATTACTGAATAATCTCACTCTCTGTGTGTCTTTGGATAAGATACTTACATAATTATTAGAGCTATGTCACTTTTTACCTCTGATACTGACAAATAGCTGTGGCCCCGACAAATAAGTCTGTGCTTCATGGGTTCTGCAAGAAATAGTCCACTTGACCTGTGGTAGAACTTGAACGTTTGTTGCACACTTTCTTTGTGTTCTCTGGCCCACAGCCTTCTTTTTCTTGTACTGTAGTCTCTGCAGTCTTGTTATTGTCTTTTTTTCTTCATTTAATCCCTTCACTTTTGCTCACATAATGAGAACGTAGAGGTGACGGTGTCATGTACTGTGATACAGCCAGTACTGAAAGTGATCCACCTCATCCTTGGTTTCTCTTATTTTTATTATGGGAAGGTTGGCTTTTCTTATGCTTAAATTATAGGTGTTTTTGTGCTTCAAGTAATAGAAAACTAATCCAACAAAAGAACAGATAAAGTAAACCCCCCAAACCTTGGTGCTGGCCAGCCTTGCTCCCCGGCCTGGCTCAGCAGAGGATCAGCTGGGCATCCCTGCTGCTGTGCAGGAGGGGAGGGAGGATGTGCAGGAGGTGACTTGTCTTTGTGGTAGCAGCCAGTCATTAAACAGCTCACCAGCTGCATCCTCACTGCGTGGGACCACAGCCCTGAGCAGCCGCGGGGAGTCCAAGAGCAGCTCCATCACAGCGGTTCCACTGATGGAAGGAACGCTGCTTTTCCTGAGTAGGGGTGAGTTTCTTTCAGCCTTGACCCCTATATTTTGCTTAGCGTGTAGAGTGTGAGCTGCTTGCTTTAACTGCCAGGTTTGCTGGACCCACAGAACAACCCGAGTTTGTTTTTCTCCCCAGCCATTGTTTTGCACAGAAGAAGGGACCACGCAGGTTGTTTAATTGCTGTTAGGTGAGCAGAGGAGAGCTCTTACTCCTGTGTCCTTTCCAAGAAAGGAAGGCCAGTGAACTTCTGATGGGATAATGAAATATAAAAAACAAGAGAGAAACTGTATAGGATTCTTTTTCCTTCCCAAAAATTGGGTGAAAAGTGTCCTGAACGTATGAGGAATTCAGGGAGTAAAATAACTGTATTCCTAATTGTGGTGCTGATAGCTCCGGAAAGCTTCTTTATGAAATGACTGCAATATTTAACTGTGGCAAGTGGTTTGACAGCATGTGGTATAAGGATGTTGCAGGATTAGTCTGTAAGACAAATGAGGTTGATTGCCAACGAGAACTTAAAATGCAGTACCAGACTGACCGTGCAGTAAAACTTGGTTTGCAAGTTATGGGGTTTTCTCCCCCTTAACTAAAGCAAAGTTCGGATGTTTCTGAAATGGTAGGCTTGGATTAAACCTTAATGATGGGAATTTTCGTATTTCTTTAAAAAATCCTAAAAGTTGCATCGTAGTTACAGTTTATTTAATTTTTTATGTTATTAAGAGCAGTATAAGTTGTTTTCCCTGAAGACTCACAAGCTCATTCTGACTTGGGCTTTTTCATACATTTTGTTGTCACATTTCCTGAAATGTTTGAACACTTTGTGTGTATGGCAAATGTGCAGTTGCTGAGTTAGTGTATGTCAGTCCATCTTTATTTCATCTGTCCTCGGCTCCAGGAGGATGGCATGAGATTTGTGTGGTAGCACATCTGTTGATTTTTCTACAGCTGCAAAATCAGAATTTGAGAGGCTGATTCAGTAATCAAGTTGGTACTCTGGTGTGTGCAGTTGGACAACTGATGTTTTTAGATCATCCAGCCTCAGCAACAGCTATTGTGAACCCTCTGTGAAGCTTTATTGGGACTTCATCTTCCACCTGTCTGTGGAGAGCCCCAGTTTACATCATAAAAGTGCTTATTTTGTTTAAATGCCCATCGTGTGTTTTGCAAAGAGCCTGCACCAGGCCCATACACACCTTCAGTGAGTGTAGTTGCGTGCTTATAGTTTGTGAAAATTACACACGTGTGCATCTTAGCAATGTCTAGACTTACTGCTAGTAATTGTAACAGCAAGAATTTGAGGCCTCTTTTTGATTTGGAGAGCACTGGACCTCTTTTTCCAGGTCTGTAGCAGCCTTGTCAAGCTTTTTGTTTCCTAGTCATGGATCCTAAAGCCTGGTCTGGATGGCTCCCTGTGCTATTGGTTTCTGCCTTTAATTGTTTACTGCTAAGCAGACCAGATGTAAAAAAAAAAAGAGGAAAGAAGTTGTAGGTTTAATTATTGGCATATTGCAATTAAGTTCTGGTTTGCTGATTTTCAGTTTCTGTTAATTTTTTTACTGTACTTCACCTTTTGGGTGATTACTGAAGTATATTTTCGCTGTGTTGAACTAAAGCATTCTTGCTTGAGAAAACTCTCTCAGTTAGAGCTCTAAATGAGTTTAATCTAGGTGTTCAGCCTTCCACCATAGCTCTGTAATCCTCAAAGCCTGGGAAAGTGTCTGTTACAGCTCCGTCAGTCGCAGCACAATGGTTTCTGTAATTGAATACCAGCTTTTGTTCCATGCTTTGTTCACGTTTACCTCTACCCTAAGTGGTATTTATTTTCTTTACCTTATCTACTTGATTCTTGTCACCTCTGCGAAGAGTTTTCACTTTGTAGTCCTCTGATTTATGCTGGGTCGAATTTTGCAAGATGTTCCCGGCTGATGGTGCTTATCCAAATGTCTGCGAATTTTTTCTCTAATCCTGCAGTTTTTGTGAAATGTGGACTTGAAAAACTTGGCTCTAGAAGTTTAAATGTAATAAATAAATCTACATTTATGCCTTCTGCAAATGAATTTCTAGATGCTTGGTTAGGAAAACTTCATTTCACAAGCACTAATTGCTTAAAAATTTCTAGACTTGGGGCACTCTAAGAGCTAGTGTTATTTAGCAGCCCAGCTCTTCCCACTCTTACTCATTTTATTGACAATATCTTTTCTGGCTGACCTTGTTGTGGGGTAATAACCTCAGGTTATGGGTTGTTGTTCAAGCCCTTTGCTAGCTGTTCCCACATCTGCCAGAGCTCTTCTTAAAGGTGTGTTATAATCCAGTCTAAACTGCTCTGAACCCTGGCTGTCACCCTTTCACCTGTCCCTTTGTGTTTCCTTGTATGCTCAGCCACTGGGGATCTGAATTGAATAAACTTCTCGTCACCTCCTTTCCTTTTTTTTTCTTTTTTTTTGCGGATTATTTTGTCGGCCATCTCCCGGAATTGGCTTCCACGTGACTGCATAAACGCTGGTGCTGGTATGAGATAGGTTGGGATCATGTGCAGAGTCTTAGGAAAATGGGCTTGTGGCACCCCAAACTTGACAGGAGCTGCGAAGCTGGGTTGGAAGCTTGCTCTGAGGTGCCTGAGATTTGATTTGTGCTGTTGCCTTAGGAAGTGTTTGGTTACTCTGTGTGCCAGCCTCGGTACGTGGACGTTTTCTGGGTCTCACAGCCTTGTGCACGGGCACGGATGGGGCTGTGCCAGCACAAGGCAGAGTATTGGCCTCTTCAGAGCATCAACCAAATTGCTTTGTAGACCTTGCCTGATGGTACTGCAAGCCCACGTTAGCTGTTCTTGAATACTCCTGTATCTGAATTCTTGTTCCCAGAGGATGCTTTTCTTGACCTGCTTTTCTGAATGTGTGCGAACAGATTTAAGATCCCTTGTTTTTACCAGGCGTGCTGTGCTCCAGTCTGTCTCTGAGCTGAGCTGCACCAAGATGAGTTTGATCCCTCCCATCAGGTGATTTCTGTCGGCAAATGATTCACTGCTGGTAACTCGTCTCATGTAACAAAATAATGCTGGAATTTTTTTCTCAGTGTTCTTAACATTCAGCATATTTGCTTTTTAGTGCTGCTCTCATTCTTATTTAACTTTCTCAGGAAGCTGAACCTGTTTCTTTGAGTGAGGAGAAACGAAAGCTGCATTCTGCTGATGTACCTGCCAGAGCTCAGCACAGCAGCCGTGTGGACAGGTTCAAAGACAGTCATGCTGCTGTACAACCTTGTTAAAATTGCGTGTAGATTGGCTTTGTGTAGTGAGCCTAATGCAGCACTCTAGAGCCAGTCTGAAAAAGCTGTTTCCTTTCAAAGCCTGTCCCTGGTGCTGCTGCAGGTCATGCAAGTCTTTAGGCATAACTTCAGTCACCTGGATAGGTTAAATTATGCATGTGCTTAAGTGACACATGATTGGAGCCTAAAAATACCAGTTGTGTAATTACAGAACTGTTAATCAACTTTCTCTTCAATTATAAAAATCAGTTAATCTACACGAGTAGGTGCAGTTAATGATGTTTTAAATGTCAAAGTCTTACCAGTTTCTCCTGTGTTCCCTGGCTGCATTATTGTCTGTAGTTTGCAGAATTCTGTTAAACAGCAAATTTAATAAAATTTCAGCTGAAGGCATTAGAAGAGTACATGGCTGAAGGTGATCTTTTGGACAAAGTTTGAGGGAGATTCATCTTGAAGGAACTCCTGCTCGTGCTAGTAACCTCACACTCGGGAAAGAGCAATGGATCACCAACACCTTGGCTGACAAATATCCTGGAGAACTGTCTAGGAACTTCGCATTGCCTGGTGTGGTGATGCCTCTGGATGCAGAACGAGTTGGAAAAGGCTCGCTCCTCCTGATTTCACAGGCTCTTCTTTACTGACCCCGTCACTGCTGCTGAAGGTTTTGCTGCTGGCTGGCCCTGGGGACAGCCCTGTGAGCACTCACCTGGCCTTGGCCAGGGGCACCAGGCACAGATATGGAGGTCGGGGTGGACTTTTGCCTCTTAAACTGGCATCAACTGGCTTTGCAGCCAGAGGCATTGAAAAACAGAAATAGCCACTTAAGTAACCTTTGCCCTTCTAATTTGTGCAACTTCAGAAATGCTCTTGATGAGGATTTATGCCTTTGCCTCATTAAGCAATTGGCCTGTCTCAGTCTTGGTTTCTTTTATAAAAGTCTTATGTGGAAAAATCCTTTTTAAAAATTTCAGCTGTAGAAAGCCTGCGGTCTGTGTGCATGCAGTTTTCAGTATAAATCTTACTGCTCTGCCTGCAACTCCGGGACTCTTCGTGGTTAAATTCTCTGTAATTGTTTCAAATGCTTTAGTGAAAAAGCGTGGCCTTTTCATGTTGCTTATATAGGGAAAGAGGGCAGAAACCACTCATCATCCTCGTCCTGGTTTGGGCTGCCAGCTAGTGTTACAGGTGAACATTCTGCGGTGCTGAAGGCTCTAACAAAGGAGTCATTGTGTGAATGCATCCTCTGGTTGTGCTCGGTGTTTTCTGGCCCACCAGAGAAGTATTTGGTACTGGTATAATCACAGTATTTTGCTGGACAACGCGATGTGGGAAACTTTGGGCTGTGCTTTCTTCCCGGTGTAGAAATGTGCAACAGTGAAGCTTTTCTGCCTTCAGAAAAAATCCCGTTTCCAGGTTGTAGAGGGATGATTTCTGGTCGCAGGCAATCTGCAGAATACAGGTAGACTTTGCAGAGAGGGGGAGGATTATTCGCAGGAGCTAATTAGGCAGTGAGTCCCTAGGCTTGCTCAGTGGAGACCAAGGGGGATTCAGAGCAGCTCTTTTCTCTCTGCAAGGAGGATGTAGAAAAATTAGCACTGCCGAGATCAGGTTAGTCATTTTGAATATCCTCCTGGGTGTCATTACTGGGTTTTTGGGGGGTTTTCTGACAAATGTAAAGGTCTTGCATGTAGGACAAGAAAAATCTTTAGTAATTAATGTATTAGGAGTTAGTTGAATGTTAATTATACCATGAATTAGAACAAATCTTCCATGCCAGATGAGAATGGGTGCTATTCTTAAATGAAGGGTATCTGCCCCTCCAAAATGTGACCTTAGGCAATATGTTCTTGCTTCATTGGCAGCTCTCCAAGAAATAAAGAAATACGGTCTTAGCTTCCTTCCCTTCCTGAATATAAGGATACATGTGCATTAAAAAAAGAATCTTTTTGTGTGGCAGATCTTCAGTCTTTCCCTGGGTGCCTGTGTGATTTTGGGGATTATTTTGATGTCTCTTGACAATACGTGCTTAGATCAGCTCAGCTCTTCTGCCAGCCCAGTATCTTCCTGCCACCAAAGGGGATGTCCTACTTGCCTTGCTGCCAGCCTGATCGTGGCCATGTGATCCTTTCTTGTGCCTTGGTTTTCTGTCCAGTCTGCATCTGAATCAGTTCATTCTGACATTGAAGCTACCTGCTTGGTGGTTTTTTTTTTCCCCCTGAAAGTAATGTGCTGGTTTAGGGAGCTCAGTCAGCTCCCCAAAGGGCCAGTGCACGACTGCAGGTGGGGGAGAAGTAGCAGGAGAATGGGTGGGAGGGCAGAGCAGGAACTTCCTCAGCTCGTCTTCTCTGACTGCACCCTCGCTTTATAATCTGAAGAATTGCATCTGTCAAAGCAAATATTTCTCCTGTTTTTCCTGGCTTTGCCAGGACCTCCACCTCCCTACTGGTGTCTTTTGTTTCTCTGGAATGATTGTCTTCCCTCTTTTCCCAGCAGGCCAGGGAGGAGCCTGTCCCAGGTATTAGTCCAGTACAGCTTAGACAGGCCTTTGTGCCACATACACTCAACATGGGTGAGTTTTACTGGAATTTAGTATGCTGGAAGAAATTACCATAAATAGAAAACATTTTCCATGTGAAGTCGTGTTGTGGTCTCTCGGTATCATTTAATTAGTTGTTTCCCCTACCCTGGGAAAAAAACCCCAACAAACAAACAAAAAAAAAAGGGTACTTAATTTCTAAAAATAATACATTTAGTTTCTGGGTAATTATTTAGACTTGTGGTATTTAACATAGAAGAACCTCTGAAAGCATCAAAAGCTCAAACAGCCCTCAAAAGCAGAGGGTGGAAATTTTAAAAAGTGCCTAAATAAACATTGTATATTATTTCAGACAGTAATTAGCTGCTTTCACATTTCCCTAATAAACCCGGTTAAGTTTCTCCTTTGCACTTCTCTAGAGCAGAAAACAGAAACCACTCGAACAGTTTTAGTGGGGGATTTTATCTCGTGATAAGAGTTTAGGTACGTGGACGTCTCTGGCCGCTGTCAGGCTGCTTGTACCCGCGGTGGGGCTGCAGTCAGTGTGCCCTGAGCAGCTGCAGGCTGTGCTGGCTCTCAGAGAGAGCTGCTGCTTCGTCCTGACAGGCCGTGGAAGTGTAGCTGAGTCCAGTAGCTCTCTGTTATCAGCTGTATTTAAAAGTGCTCGAGTCTTCGTAATTCGACAGGAGGAGAGCGATAGCAAATTCTTGTTTTGGCTTGCTTTTATGCCAGCTCATCCTACTTTCTCCAGCCTGTTTTAGTCTCCTAGGAAGTCTGGTCACTGTAAAGAGTTGACCAAAATGTTTGCCCTAGCAAATACTGGCACACTGGTGTGCACGTGCGTACAGGCAGGGAGAACCCAAAATTCCAGATCTGTTTCAGGTGGTTCTTTGGTTGTGTGTTTGCTGATGGGCCTCTCTCCTAGTTTCAGTAGTTTTGATTATAAAATAAAATTGTTCTCCCAGACACTATGTCTAAATGTAAGTTCTGTGAAATGTCATCATCCTTAGCAGTGGTCTCGTGCTGTCTCCTATTTCATGTGCCCACTAGTACGTTCTGCTGCTCTTCCTTCTCACCCATGCTATTCAGAGAAATATTATTGATCTGTCATAATTAACGTGGCATTCCTTGGGTTTTTTTTTAATATATATTCAGAGTGGTCTGAGGCCAGCTATGTCAAAAATCCCTTAGTGATAACAAGTTTCCATTGTTCTAGTGAGTTAATAATAGCCTACTTAAGTCAGGAGGCACCAGAATCTTTGCTGTGATGATAGAGAAGTGTCTTTCTCTGTAGAACATGAAAAATAAGTCAGATCTGTAAACTGAACAGGCTCAGAAAGTGGTAGAGCAGGACAAACAGCATCCACCCTTCCAGTTTGCTTTTGTAGTTGTAATGTGCTTCAGCACCTACTGCATTAATCAGATGTTCATGCACTTCATGGACTAGAAAGGGAGGACTTTGCTTAAATCCGCAGCTCAGATCCTGCTCAAGTACATCCTTTGCACGAGGTGAGGGGGTTTGCAGCCTGCAGAGCTCTCTAGGAACAGCGGCTGCCAGAGCTGAGGTGTTCCTCAGGGAACAAACCAGAAACAAATTGAGGGCAGGATTAATTATTTGGCTGGTCACACGAGCCCTTTCCCACTGCTTTATTTCTAGAAGTGGCCACCACTGGCTCCTTTCTTGCATCTGTGACTTATATTCCCTGCGTGGATGGGGAAGGGACTGGAGGTTGCTTGAGGAGGACAGCAACCGGACCCAGACCGTGTGAGTTGCTTTACCGCTGAAACCATGCCCCAAGCCTCACTCCTCCCAAAAATAAATCCAGAGTTTATGGGATTGTGTGGTCGTACACCCTCTGTGGCACGTGCAAGGTAAGCCCAGCACGTGCCAGAAATGCGAGGTTCGAGCCAAACTAATGCGTTCGTGGGGAGTAAATCTGGTGAGCCGGGAAGCGCAGGGGTTTCAGCAGGCAGCACAGCGTCCCGCCCGTCCCTGGGGCAGGGACCGGGGACAGGCACCAGCCTTCCTACCCACAGAGATGTTTTGGCCGACCTAAAAAGACTTGGCATCGTTCTGTGTGTGCTGGTGAGTGGGAATGCTGACTCTACCTTCCTGCTGGTCCTATTTAAGAGAGTGTGTAGGCTTGCGAGCTGCATCTGGTGGGGTCAGAACCATCGCAGACTGCAGCCAAATCTCTGGTGCTGAGAGAGGTGAGGGGGATGCAGACTGTGCAATTGTATCACTGTGGGTGAGGAAGGGAGAGGAGGCTGGATGTTTAAAAAGGGAAAAGATTTGAGGTTGGTTTAGATGGGTCATTCAATATAATTCAAAGTTGGTTTTAAGTGAGGGACCCTGTCAGAAAGAAGCAGGCGCTGTATGACAGGCTTGCAGACGTTCCTGTGTACTTGGCCGTGCTTTTTTTGTTTTGTTTTAATCTCATTTGAACAAAGTGAATACTAAGGGTGAAATTGGTGGCTGAAAAGCTGTAGCTGTATTTCATGTTACAACCACACGCTGCTTTTCTGTCCTTTTCTTTCATCCACGGTGTTAAGTTTTAGGGCATAAAGAATTATTTTCATCTTCTTTGAAAACTCAGTGGTTTGTTGCTTCTAGGTCATAACTTCAGTATATGTTTTGAAATACTTTATGGAACACATCAAAATGTGATTGGTCTGTGAGCTCAGAGGAAGTAATTTATAGATTCTTTAGCAGTGCTAAAATTTTTAAGCTTGGTGTTTCATTAGTTGGGAAGACTGCAGATACAAACTACTCTGAAATCAACATACTCTAGCTCACAGCAATGAAACTGGTTTATCTTCTGCTGTAGTTTATTTTTCCTACCAAAATTCCAAATTCTGTCAATGAAAGTTGTTGAAAAATAAAAATTAAAATGCCTTTCTCTCCTTGCTTCCCCTCGGCTTTTCTGAAGGCGTGTTCAGGAACAGTTTGCCATCTGCTGCGCTGACACAGACTCAGGGAGTCTCTGGTTTTCGCAAGTTTAATTACTGTAACTCTTATAATTGGGCATTTAACTCTGAAGGTGTTTATTGTTACATCAGCTGAGAAAAAGCCAGTTTAAAATTACACCAGTGTACGATTGTCTTCTGAAATCAACTGGTGGTCCATTCCATAGTGACCCGAGCTATCTCATACTGTAGAATCAGTTGTGAAATATTTTCTAGGTGTATATTAATATTTATGTTATGCCTTGTATGGATGGTATATGCATTTTCAAATTTAGTACTTTCTAAAAAAGAGGAATAATTTTATGGCTGGTCTAACTGCAGAACCTTCACAGACCTTCACCTATTAAATAAATAAATAAATTTATTTTAAAGTATGCTGCATTTACTCTGAATTTCCCCCTGGAAGACCTGTATTGCAGTTAGAAGATAACTTTCCCAACAATATGGGTAAAGTGGATTGAGTTTAAATGTAGTAAAAATATACCAGAAATACTAGGTCTGTGGGTTTTCTTCTGGTGCATCAGGGTTAAAAGTCACCACTTCATAATGTTGAATTCTGTACGTGAATTTAGACTATTCCTAATTAAATGAATTCTCAGAAAAAGAATCCCTGAACCTGTGAATTATATGCTTTATAATCGTACAGTGAAATAATTCTCACAAAACCAGCCTGTTCTCCAGACAGGAAGTTGGAATAATTTTCCTCAAGTTTGAGGGAGCTGTAAAAATCCCTTTTGACAAATCCTGATTACTCTTTGCATCCAAAACTGCACGTGGACTCAGGGAGTTCTGTGGTGGTTTCATTACGTCAGAGAAGAACTTGATGAAACAATAGCTACTCTGTTAGAGACCTGGATTGCTGTGAAATCTGTTCAGAGCAAATCTCCCGAACTGTTTAATAAAAAATAGGATTGTTGAAGGTTTGTTTTCAGCACTAAGGGAGCCATTGAGATGAAGATTGATATCTTTGCTCTCTGGCTCCCTTGAGATCTGCTTCCCATGTGCAGAACTGACAGAAGGCTTTCCCTGAGTGCCCTCTTTCCTTCCCTGCTTCAACAGTTTTTATTTAAAGTAAACCCGGTAATTTTTTTGCTGTCAAACAACCTATTTTCAGGACTATAGCAATATTTTCACTAAGAAGTTTTTCAATCCAGAAAACTGGAGCAGTTTGCTTTCTTAGGAGTCCAGGGAAGCCTGGTGAGCTGTTCTGTTCAGAACAGGATCTTCAGCAGAGCAGGGACAACTTTTGTGCCCGATGGGTGGGTCTGGCTGAGCTCGTCACATTCTGTGACAAGAGATGTCCCAGTGCATTTGGGAGAAGAAAAACCAAACCAACTTTTTCTTGTAGATGAAGCCAGTGGTTGTTCTAGACTAATAAGTAACCCTGATGCAGCAGGTAAAATATCATTGCAAAGATGTTTTATGTCTAGAGGATTGAACAGCAATTAGGATTAAAGCCCAGTCCTTCTCATTTAGAGTGACATTCTTCACAGGGATACATTAAAGCACTGCATAAATAAGTATCTTCTGGCACTGTGATAATATCTGAGCCTCTGTCTTTTGAGTATTGAACATACCCACGTTTTCTATGGAAGTTAGTGCAAGAAACTGAGGCTGACTGATATGGTAGATGCTGGTTCAGGAACAAGTTTTGGAGGTGCCCTGTGTGTGTTGTGCATTCTCTGGGCAGACAGCACTGTTATTCTGTGTCAGAGAGTCTTCAAATATAGTTCATAATCCTAGCTGGCTAAATGCTTTGTTTTCTCCCCCTGCTTTTTATAAAACAAAACAAAAACCCCCAAACTGAAATTATAGAAGTATGTAACTAAATTGAAGGGAAAGCAAGTAAATTAAATGCCTGGGGTTTGCTGGAGCCAAGAGTTTAAAACAAATGTTAGCAAATATATGGCATCAAACTACCTAACTTTTTCTTTTTTTTCCCTTCCATCTGCTTATTTGCTTAGTTAGCTGAAGTATTGAAGAGTTTCCTCAAATGATAAATGTTTCCTTGAGGAAACACAGCTAGCAGGGCTGTGCTCTGCTAGTATTTTTAATACAAAATTTTAAGTATTTTCTTTGGTAGATAGGCATAACTGTCTTTCAGCTAGCTCTCCACCCCATACACAGTGGCTTAGTTATTCAGCCCATCCTGGGGTACACATTTTCAGTATCATTCAGTTAATTTGTCCTAAAAATAAGTCCAGGTGCTTTACCTGGAGTGTGGTTCTTACTGCCTTAAGGGTTTGAAGCGCCTACTGGAAATCTTTTCAATGAGCTATTTATGTCGAGGAGGCTCTATGATGTTATTAAAGCATGAAACTTTTCATTTGGTTTATTTTATTTATGGCTCCTCTTCCCACAAGAAGCTTTCTACACTACTTGATATGCATTAACCTAATAGGATATTGTATTTATCACGCTTTATTTGGCTTTATTCAACGTACCGAGCATAAAAGCCCTGAGACAGAGGTTTGTCTGGAATTTCTGCCTTTCAGCTATAGCTGCAGGAGCCCAGTGCTTGGCTGGGGCTGGTTGTCTGGGCAGGGATCACAGGTCAGTCCCATGGTGTAGCACGTGTTTGGATAATGGAGGGGGTTTCTGAGATAAGAGATCCTCGGGTAAATCACGGAAAGAGTGTGTGTGGTATGTATAGTTATATAAGGAGCAGTAACTTCAAGCTGGAGCATTGTCAGTGGACAGTTCCTTGAACAGACAAGCTAAAGGACATTCTTAGGACAGAATGTCTCTTAGAAATGTTTTGAAATTTATCTTGTTGGTTATAAGTGACCCAGACAGTCAGGACTCCTCTGCGGCAGCGCTAGCCGCTAGACTATTCCTGCTGCACGTGGTTCCCACTGTGTCTTCTTGTTTTCAGGCTTGCCAAAACTTACCCGTATTTTCTTCTGTCCAAATGGAAAAGAAACTTTTTGGAAAATTTGAGGCAGTGGAGAAAGAACATAGAGTCTATATTAATGTTTAAATAAAGAACAAATAAAATTGGCAGATTTTTTTTCCTTTAGAAAGTATTGCGTGTATTGAACTGCCATATGGTGTAAGCAGAGATTTGAAAGATGAAATATCAGCTGGTGTAGAAAATGATACGACTTCTAAATAAGAAGCTCAGTCTGTGCAATCAGTAACTGAAATCCCCATTATCAGCCCTCCACAAAGGTCACAGTTTGGCAAATTATTTTTTAATTCAGGTCAGTTTCCTGATTCAGTGGGGAGCTTTGTAGAAAACCTGTCAGGGGAACTGCTGGGATGGTAGGCACTATTGCAGGCTCCAGGGTGATACAGCTGGGAAAAGTTTAATTTTTTTGTAACAAATATTGTTACAATATTGTAACATATGATCTTACAGCAGTATATAGTATCACAGAAGAGTAGAAAACATAAACTGGGATCCCTTTGTGCGTGAAGAAGTTCAAGATTGTAAGCTACAAATATTATTTATGCCTGCCATATTTGTGTTAATTGAAAATCATACAAGTAACTTTGAGGTCTTGCCAAGCAGGCGGGCTTACTTTCTATGGAGAAAATAATTCAGACCAAGCTTGTTGAATAAACTGAGAATTTCACAATAGCTTGATAAGGCTTTGCCATACTGTTGTGCATCAATTGCTAGAACTTAATTGTCTTCTTATTTTAGTATGTTGAATGAGAGGCTCTTATAAACACGTGAGCTGAAGGGGGGAGAGTGGTAGGTGGTTGGTTTTTATTTCTGAGACCTGATCTCACACTGTACTTAGGTGATGGTTCCTTTTTTAAAAATTTTTTTTCCCCACCTGCTATATGCAAAACCTTAAATTATAGTTTGTGGTAAAAGTTTCATTCTGCAAACAGACTTGCTGAAGTTACCCAGTATGAATTTCAGTAAAGATAACATACAAATCTTGAGCAGGTACATTTAAATAATCTCCGTTATCAGAGCTTTGGAGCGCTAAGGCTATTGCTGAATCAAACATAGCTAATATTAAAGTGGCAGTGACAAAACTTCCAGCTGTTATAAAAGGCCATGGGATTATCTTGGCATTTAGATACTTCCAGAAGTCAGAAATAGTTGGGCATGTTCTCCCTAGTTTGTAGTTCAGCAAGTACTTGTGTGAGTTTTGTTTCAAATAGCAATTAAAATTATTTCAGCGCTGGTGAAACTGTTGGGAGAGGTTGTATTTCTTTAAAATAGTGTACAGTATTTCCTTTAATCATGATCCCAGGGTGAGTATCTCTCTTCTAGATTATTGAACCAAACCTGTGTGCTTTCTGCTTCTTGAAGTTCCGTCAGAAGTACCGAAAGACACAGTGAGCTTTGCTCAGAAATCAGTACAACCAGAGTGAGGTATCCTGTAAAAGCCTGGAGTCTGTGCCAAAGCCTTGTTGGCCTCCTCGGGGTGAGGAGTTAGTTACTGTAGTACCTCTTCCAAAAAGGTAAAAGTTAAGAATTATTATGTGTATGGACAAGATCCTGCCAGCACTGTCTGCTACGAGGTCTTAAAGTGGTGAAATTTTCGTGGGCTCACCTGAAGGGAAAAGTGAAGGTAGTTCTGGAGTAATACACATTGTATTAAAAATTTTCTTGTAACTTAAGTTTTATTTAGCTTGAGAGATTGAGAATGCGCAGGAAAGAATATGGGAAGCTCAGTTTTTTCCCCCACAAGATGCAGTTTTGAAAGGGAAGAAAGTAAATAGTTGAAAAGTAGCTCTGTATGTTGATGCTCGTTGTGCTTTTTGCTCGAAGGCTCCTGACCCCTGTTACCCATAACCATGGTGTAAAGTGCTTCTTCTAAAAATACTCGGGGAGAGCAGAGCACTCGGAGCAGCAGGAGCTGCCTGTTGCTGGAAGGAGAATTTTTGGGAGGTGGAGTTGTGTATCCTGTTCGGATGATGAAGAAGCCTTGATAAGAGTAGGCAGTTTTTCTAAAACAGTCTGATAACTCGCCTATTGATTTTTGACTTCTGACTTTATCTCCTATTTTAGCGTAATCTTTAGCTGATGAGGAAGTATTTCTTAAAGGTAATTGCTGCAACTAGTTTATACTTAACAGTGTCCTCATATCATCTTCCTTTTTCTGGTCATCATGGGAACATTATGTAATAATAGTTCTTATTTACATGGAAGGCAATACTTCCTACATTTTTAATGTGATTTTTACCCATTTATGGGAAATGTCTTCCACTCAGTTCTCTTCTCTTCTTGGTTTGTATTTTCTTTTTTTTTTGCCTTTTTTTTTCTTTTTCCCCTCTCGAAAGAAAACAAGACTCTAGAATTAGCAAATTCTGTATAAAATCGTCTGCAATAAAGATTAATAAGCATACAGGCATGCTTCTACAGAGTCTAATTTTACCAAATGAAAAGTTCTAAATATGTTTTAAAAGCATTACAGAGTTTCTACATTAATAAAATAGATGTAGTAGTGCTGTACTGAAAATATTTTACAACTGAAGAACAGAGAGAAATCCTTGATGAGTGGTTAAAACTACATTATTTGAGAGAAAAATTAATGAATGGTTAGTTATTTTGGTTCGGGGGGGCTTTAAAATTTTTTTTAATTTTTATTTTTGAACTGTTTATTATGTAAAGTGATGGTGCACGTTTTGAGCCAGTCTTCCTT
>VYZQ01051314.1:89283-109979 GCA_013400655.1 Mystacornis crossleyi
ATTGAGATAAAATTAGGTATCCCATAATTAGTGTTTATTTAAAAATTCATAAATTTCAAGGTCAGCCTTTGGGAAGGCTAGAGTGGTTTACATTATAATTTATAGAGAAAGATGACAGTGCATATAATTTTCAAAAGTGACAAAAATTGTTCAGCATGCTTCCAAGAAGAAAAACTTTTCTAATAAACTTGTCATAAACTAAAATGAAGAATTTATGTTTCTTTAAAGGATAGTAAAAATGACTAAATAGAAAGTNTGCCTCGAAAAGTGTGATAATGATGACTGATGGTAAATGTAATTTTTTTTTTGGTAGGGTCTTCAAGCTGACAGTGGTCTGCGACAGTCCAGTTCTTGTGGTGGGTTTGGTGACCCTCTGACAGCCCACTCAGAGCAGCGTAAGTCTGGTCTCTGTTCAGGCGACCTCGTGCTGTCCCTAACTTGCCTTGCTAAGGGATATCCTAAGGAGATGCAAAGGAGACACAAAAGCTTAAATCATCTTGAAATATTTTCATGTTTGATAGTACTTGAATCTTCTGCTTCTTGTGGTTCTTCCAGCCCTGCCAGCTCAATTCTGTCACCGTGTATTTGCCGCAGACAGCCGGAGTTGTATGAAGTGATCTAGTGAGGACTGCAAACTCCTTTTAAAGATCAGACAGTTGTGTGTCAAGCTTTTTTTATGAGAGCTATCTCATAAAAGCTGTTTTTTCCCCTGTTAGGAAATAGGTGGCAGTGACACGTGCCATTCTTTGTCCAGTTACAAATCTCCTTCGTTTGTAGTGTACAGCAAGAGCAGGAGAGCATCGAGTGAAGACACCCAGCAAGCTGACTCCAAAGCAGCCTTACTGACGGTTTGTATCGACCTTTTGTGCCATTGTTGAGCAGAACTAGAAGCTGAACAAAAAAAAAGGAGAAGAAACAGATAAAGAATAATACTGATTTGTGGACTTGCTTGTTCTAGGAGGCAACAGGAGACCTGTTTTCACTAAGGGAAGAAGTTGTGTATGTTCTCGCTACGAAAATCTGTGCTGTTTTCTGTTTGTAGAAAAAAAAAATCAAAATTCTTTTCTCGTAAGGAAAAGAATTATTTATATAATCCATGAAACAGTAGTGAATATATAGCCTTCTTTATTCTTTTAACTGTAGTTACCATTTCTGAGTTGTGTATTTGGGTCTGTCCATTCAATTGCAGCTCAGTACAGCCTGGTTTATTTCCAATAAACGGGCTGTACTGCAAGAGCTTAAAACACATTACCACCCCACCTCCAACTGAATACACTGTGCTTTCCTTACAAAACTGAAGCCCTCTTTGTTTTTCCTCTCCTTTGTTTTAAAGGATTGGGTACAGGGCAGACCTTCAAATAGCAGTCAAATGTAAGTAAGCTTTCTACTAATGGAGTAATTTTATCACTCTGTATTTCAATCTGTTTTTCTTTTTGCTTGTCTTTGGCTATAGTGGTATTTAGTTGGATTTAATGGAAAAAACCCCACAAAGTTTAAAGTTCTTTTTTTTCTAATAAATGACCAGATGTGTTCACAGGAATCATAGGATCATCACAGAATATTTTGGCTTGAAAGACTCTCCCAGCCTGTCTCTGGAACAGAGGGGCTCCAGCCCTTGGAGTGTCTTTGTGGCCTCCTCTGGGCTTGCTCCAAAAGGTCCTTCTTACCTTGGGGGCCCCAGAGATGGACAGAGGGCTCCTGCTGGGGTCTCTCAGAGCAGAGCAGAGGGATGGAATCACCCCCCTCAACCTGCTGGTCGCTCTTCTTGGGCTGCAGCCCGGGACTGGGCTGGCTCCCAGGGCTGCAGGTGCTCATGGGTGGGTCATGTCGAGCTCTCACCACGCTTTGACAGGCTCTGTTCAGATTAATGGTGTCACATGTTGGAGGGCAAAACATGAGAATGACTGTGTTGACACTTGGTGAGCAGCTTCCTGGGAAAGGTCTGTACCCAGCCTTTCAAGCTGTGACCACCTCTGAAATCGTGCAGACATTGCTCTTGTTAACAATTACCCCCGAGTTAACTGTTAAAGACATTACCTTTGTTATCTGATAACAGAAGGGTAAGCTGTTGTGAACAAGTTTTAATTACAGCACCTCTGTGGGAACGAGCTCTTGTGATGCAAACTTCACATAATGTTGTGCATGACTTGCAGGTATTTAAAGTGGAGCTCTAAAACCGTGAGATTGCTTAACAGCTTTCCATTACTGTTTTGTAATTAAGAAACCTGTACTGCCCTTGAAAAAATGGGATAACAGGATAAAAGTGTTGCTGTGAGGTTAACAAGGTGACCTAGGATGATGTGTCAAAATCAGGGAATACAAAGTGAGGTTTGAGGATGACTCTTGTTTTGTGGCATTTCACAGGCCATCGGAAGAAGATGCATTGAATGGTAAGTTTTCTTTCTGCTGTAGATGTGAGAGATTTTTATATGTAACCAACTGCTTGGGTCTTGCATGAGAATGTATTTAATTGATAGTAATTTTGAATTTAATGGACACACAAAACTGATTTTCTTTTTTTTTTTTTATCCTTAATAAACCGCCTATCATTGAGCACTACAATTTTTATTTTTCCCCCTGAGGTACTAAAGACTTAAGTGCAGTATTTAGTTTTCTGCATAGCAAATCCTTTTCAAACTGTAGTTACTTGGCAATTGTTCTTTGCGTGTGGTATTTTAGTACATAAATTAGTAGCAAGAGTATCTCTTTTTTTTCTTCTTTTTTCTCCCTAATCTCTTTTCAGGCATTGCTTCTCCTTTCAAGCCTATCATGGATATCAATTACTATTACTCAGGTCAGTCCCTCTCATGAACTAATGTTTGAATTTTTCTTGACATTTAGAAGATCCTTAAACTTCAACAAATGCTGTAATTTTCCTCTAGCTGTAGAAAGAAATAACCTGATGAGATTATCACAGAGCATTCCATTCACTCCTGTGCCTCCAAGAGGTAAGAACTGTATTTCTTGTTGCTGGTTCACTGTGGTCTTTTGGGGAAGAAAAGCAAACCTTATATGGAATTTGGTTTGATCATTCTAATATAGAAGGATCAAGGCAAAGTTCACACTTTCTCAAAGCAAGTGTGAAACTGAAGTCTTAATGAACTAAAAGAACTCTAGTCTCTGTCTTAGAACACTCAGAAATTTATATGAGAATGACACCTTTTCTAGGGCAACTCACTTGATTATGAAATGTAGATTTAATTATAGTTGTCCTCAGAAATGGTGTTACAGTGATGGCAGTATTGTACTAACAGTTTTATAACAAACTGTTCTGGAAGGATGCCTTTAAGTTGTCTTCATTTGTATAAACTGTATAAATAATAATAAAGCAATAATAAATAGCTGTATAAATAATAATAAAGCAAACATTTATTCAGTGCTGTTTGAACAGTGCCATTAATAGGTCTAAATAGGAGGACAAATTTTGCATCTCTGTGGGAAAAAAAGCTGGAGAGGGATCATCCCACTGGGCAGTTGAAATTTTTTATTGATTCGAGATGTTTGTAATGACTTAAGACTGCAGCTTGTTGTAAGAAATGGTAAATTTTCAGTGCTTTAAATATTAAACTTGGAAAATTCAACCCAGTGACCGCTTGCTGTGCTGTCTCGTAGGTGAGCCAGTGACTGTGTATCGCCTCGAAGAAAGCTCTCCCAGCATCCTGAACAACAGCATGTCCTCCTGGTCACAGCTGGGACTCTGTGCTAAAATTGAGTTCTTAAGTAAAGAGGAGATGGGAGGAGGTTTACGTCGAGCTCTCAAAGTCGTGTGCACGTGGTCGGAATATGATATCCTGAAATCAGGGCATCTCTATATCATCAAGTCTTTCCTTCCTGAGGTTGTGAATACTTGGTCAAGCATTTATAAGGAGGACACTGTGTTGCACTTGTGCCTGAGAGTAAGTTCTGTCTTTGTCAATTATTAAAGGTGGACAGGCATTACATGTTAAACAGGAATCGTTTTCCCACCTGTAAACTAGAATGTGCTTATTAGAATAAGGGAAAAAAAAGGTTGCTCTGGGATTCTGTATGAGCAGAAGGGTTAAAAACTCTGCTCCAGGATGGGTTATTCAATCAAAGAGCTCAAACTCTTAAAATACAGACATAATTGAAAAAGCCAGTAACCTGTTACCCTGTCCTGGGGGGAACAGACACTGTCCCCACTGCCTGCTTGGCTCTCTGCTGTCCCCTGCTCTGTAATGCAGCTAATGAGGTGTGGGTTTGCCTCACAGGAAATCCAGCAGCAGAGAGCAGCACAGAAGCTGACCTTTGCATTCAACCAGATGAAGCCCAAATCCATCCCATACTCCCCAAGGTGAGTGTACTTAAACTGCCATCGTGGTGCATGTTTTTGGCTCAGGGGGATGCCTACAGGGTCGTTGGCAGATGCATCAAATAACTGAAGATATTATGTATTATCCATAAATGTGGGTATGTGTCTTGGAACATTGCTGTGAACGTGTCAAGCAGAATTGTCCTTGGCAGTATTTCCCCCTGATACTTTCTGCACTGATTTAATCTACTGTAATCGTCTAAATGGCTTTGTATAATAGTTTAAAAATATTTAAATAGTTAGTAAATCAAATATAAATCCAATAGCAGTGATAGATCTGTCATGTATTTTGGAGCTATATTCATTAAGTGTGCTTTTAACTAGGTTCTTGGAAGTTTTCCTGTTATATTGCCACTCTGCTGGCCAGTGGTTTGCAGTTGAAGAGTGCATGACCGGAGAGTTTAGAAAATATAATAACAATAATGGTGATGAAATAATCCCCACTAACATGCTGGAGGAGGTTATGCTGGCTTTCAGCCACTGGACATACGAGTATACAAGAGGAGAATTGCTGGTCCTAGATCTGCAAGGTAATGCCCTGGCTTTAAATCTGGGACTGGGACCCAGCTCTGTGTGGGGTTTTTCTTCTGACAGCATTTTGTTAAGAATTTGTATTCCTGTAAAAAACAACAATCATTATTTAGTGCTGCTTCTTCTCATTAGTTTCTCCATGATTTTCTTATTTGATCATACAATTATGTAGATTGGAAAGGACCTCTAAGGTCGTTAAATCCAACTTTTCCCAGTGCTGCCAAGTCCACCACACACCATGTCCCCAGGTGCCACCCCTAAACATCTTTTAAATCCCTGCAAGGGATGGTGACTGCACCACTTCCCTGGGCAGCTGTTCCTGTGCTTGGCAACCTTTCCAGTGAATAAATTTTACCTCATAGCCAACCTAAACCTCCCCTGGTGCAGCTTCAGGCCATTTTCTTGTCTCTCTTGCTGGAGACCGACCCCTACCTGGCTCCAGTGTCCTTTCAGGTAGTTCCAGACAGTGATGAGGTCTCCCCTGAGCCTCCTTTTCTCCAGGCTGAACGCCCCCAGCTCCCTCAGCTGCTCCTCACAGGACCTGTGCTCCAGACCCTTCCCAGCTCTGTTGCTCTAATGTTGTATTAAATCTTACAGCAACAGGGAGAATATAAATATATACATCTTTTCCTAATGAAATGTGCCATAAAAATGCTATTTCTTGGCACATTTGTGTAGTACCAATGGGATGAACTGGTTTTATCCTCAACTCTGTGCCAGATATTCTGGCAGTGAGAACTGTCTAGGAGATTTTTCTCATGGGTGAAAACTCAAGCTAGGAAAAGCAAAAAATAGGTGGAAGAAATCTGAGAAGTACAAAGTGCTTGTTTAGGAGCAATTTTCTAATGGTAGAGAAGCACGTATAGTTTGGGTCGGGTTTGTCGTGGGTCTTTTTTTGTTTTGGACAAGCTGAGAAGTCATAGCTAAGGATTCCAAGGCTTTTTAATATTAATGCATTTATGTAATAAGAAATGTATGAGATTTAACTTTTTCTTCATGTGCTGTCTGAAGGTGTTGGTGAAAATTTGACAGATCCCTCTGTGATAAAAGCTGGGGAAAAAAGGTAAGGGTGAAGAAAATTTTAAATTACTTTAAGTCTTTCACTGGAAAGAGAACACGTGCAAGTGATGTTTCTGTGCACTTTATTTCTCAGGTCGTATGATATGGTGTTTGGTCCGGCCAATTTGGGAGAGGATGCAATAAAGAACTTCAGAGCAAAGCACCACTGCAATTCCTGCTGCAGGAAACTGAAACTTCCTGGTAAGAGCTGCTGTTCCCCTCCTCCTGAGGCTCTTAGGTCATGAGGTGTTGTACAATACATAAAGAAATAGTCAGGGCATGCTGAGCAAGTGGAACAATCAACAGCAGATTTGTCATTTGACTCAAACAGCTCAAGAAATACTAACCGTTATGACTTTGTTGTGTTTGTACAGACCTGAAGAGGAATGATTACACACCTGACAAGATCCTATTTCCTCAGGATGATGCCCCTGAACTGACAATTCAGCCTGGAAGCTGCACCAAAGATTCCGATCCGGCCAATTCCATTCGTCTGATGCTCTGATGGTGTGACCAACTCAGTGGCTTCGTTCAGACTTCATGGAACCTCACAAAGTTGTCACTTACCTTTCCCTCACTTTAATGAAAAGAAAGACTTGTCAAAACAAGGGTTACTGTCTTATAAGTGGAATTTTGGCTGGTCCATAATCTAAGGATTTTATGACTTATGGTAGCCATCTACAGAGCAGCGTGGCAGCTGATTGTTCTAAAGGTGGAATAATGACAAGTATTTAAGATGTGTTTTTAAAGGGGCTTTTTAAGCAGAAAGTTTTATTTTTTATTTTATTTTGGTTTAGTGGAGGATTTTCTTCCTGTAGTCCTGTGGTGGGAAATATGCCTTCCACCCAAAGGATTTTGGTAGTTGATGTTTTAAGGTAAAGCATTTGTCTTTTTGGCATTTGTCTTACTGTCAATGAGCAAAACCAGGAGAAAGCACCTACCTCTGTAATGCCAGAGTATTCTTAGAGTGTTTTCGGAAGCGTTCCACTAATGTTTTCTCACCAGGTGTCTTTTAATCTGGCCTTTTGAAGAGGACAGAGCCAAATGAGGTGTATATAGGATGCCAATAGAGGGAAGTTGAAGGCAGGAACTTGATCTGTTCCAAAAGAGAGAGAGTCTCCTGAATCAGGATTCTTTCAGCTTCACAGCTGTAAAGCCGGGCTTGGTTGTTTTTGTTTTGTGAAATAGAGCCTGAATTGTGCATAATGAAATTTCTTGTTTTTACACATTTCAATTTTATCAAGTCACTGTCAAATAGTAACAAAGCCATGATAGACTGGTATAATCATATTTAATAGAAGAATTAGTTTGTGCTGGTCCAAATAAGTTGCCTTGTAAGAACACAAGTTGGAAGTGCTTTCCCTCGTACGTACGTAGTGACTGCTTCAGAAGTTCTGCCTTCCAAAGATCTCCTAAAACCAGTATATTGAAACCGAATGTACACATAACTTGTAAATGTATTTAAAAATTGTGTAGAAAACATCTTTAATGTTATGTTATTTGTGGTACTTACTTAAGAGAGACTAGGGTTGGATTAGCATCGTGTAAAGTACGGGAGATTGCAATGCACCTTCATGCCAATAAAATGTAATTTAACTGTCCCAAATATTGTTGAGCATTCAGCAAGAGAAGAACCTGTTGTCCAACTGAAGTTTCATGCTGCGATTTTTTTTTTTTGTTACATAGGTACTAATTTGTAATTTTTAATTAAAAGGGCAGTATATAGCTCTATAAATTTTTTATTCAGTAGTGTATCTTATAGATACAGACCTAAGGCACGAACACAATAGTTGTTTAAATGGTGTTTTATGTTTGATGGGGAAAGGTAAAATGTTATAAGGATATAAAACTGTATACATTTTGTATATCATTAAATCTTTAAAGAATCTAAAATAAATTTATTCTTGTTTACAGACTTCTGCTCTCCGTCTCAGTCTGAAAGGTTATTTTGGTGAACTTGTGTAGCTCTTTATGCAGAAAAGTAGGATTTGCTGGATCAAGGCAGTTTGCCTTTGAGGCATCACAGCTTTGGCCAACACCAGGAACTAGGGAGGTAAAAAAGGGAAAACTGTCACAGTTGTCAAACGTGAAGGGATTAATGAGTTAATGAGTCAAAAATTGCTCTTCACAGTGTTTAATTAGGAGCTGCTTCTTGGATGCCTGACTGCATCTCCTGCTGTTGCTGGGAGGGAATGGGCAGAGATGTACTTGCACCTTTCGAATGCCAAGTAACAGCAGCACTGAGTCTCTGTGACTGGAGAGTTTTTTCTAGAGGAGCCTCTGGTGTTTTGAAAATGTGACCAAACTCAGTGTATGAAATAAGAAAAAACATTTTGAGAAAATTTTAAGTAAACGCTGGGAAACTTTGTGTTTCTTGACCAATACTTAACTAGGCACAGTTAATTTTTAGCCATTTTATTGGTCTTCAGGCGTTCTGCTTGTGACTCATTTCTCAGCAAAATCAACAGATGTGACCACCTTGTGATGGGTGTGAGTGATCATGGGGAGTTTTCAAGACCAAAAGGGAAAAATGTGGTTGGGAAATGCCTGTAAGAGTTGGAGTGGTTCCCACCGTTCCTGTTTCTGTACATCTCCCTGGCCTGAGCAGTAGCTTACTCTGTGAGACTTACAGCTGGAATTACACGGGAAGTGTATGTCTAAACTGAGGGGGGAGAAATGTGTAACTTTCAGAAGAGATCTGCTCCATACTTGCAGAAAAAAAAAAATTTGTAAATGTCAAGTATCCTTCAGGGAAGGCATTGGAAAAGTGTGGTGGCAAAGGGAAAAAACAAGTTGGTTTGGAAAAAAAGTAGCCTGACTGTGTTTGGACAATGCCACATCCTGCTGATGTGGGGCAGTAGGAACCTGAAGATTATTCCATGAAATTTAATTTGTTTGAGGACATCAAGTGTCACTCCTCTGCTGAAACCTCATCAGTCTTGAAATGCCCTATAAATAGAGAGGAGTTGTGATCCTTTTAGCTTTTAAAATTCCTTTAGATTACCAAAGAGGAGGAAAGCAGAAATATTGGAACTTCTGATAACTATCCAAGAACTAAAATATTGGCATATCTTCTTAGAACCTAGCTTTTAAATGGGGGAATATAATCCAAACCTTCTCTAATTATTTTTTAGTGAAAATCTGAAATGCTTCAGTGACTTTCCTACTCGGAGGGTATTTTAAAGAGTATTTCTCATATAGGAAGATAAGTAAGCTGCATCATTTAGACTTCTAATTAATCCACCAAAGTCAGCATTGCTGATTGGTTTCTTGCAGTATTTAGGTGGTGAAACATTTCAGAGAAAACCAATCCCAAATGTGCTGTGGCAGAACACACAGCTCCTGGGGAGCTGTTTTTTAGCTGCTGCTCAGCAGCCTTTTGATTTGGAAAAGGAGGGGTTTGGGTTTTAATCCTGCAACAGGGATTTCCTACATTTTAATTCTTTGTGGTTGCATCTCCCTTAATGCCATAACTCTTAATACTGCAGGAATTTAGAGAGGGGAAAAGACTACAGCTGGAAACTTGGTAGTAACACTTCATATTGAATGTTCCTACAAGATCAGGTGGGAAAAAAATAGGATCTTTTAACATGCAACAGTGCCTCTGAAAAAAGTTCTGATGATTTAATCTTTCTTTTCCCAATTAACACTTTTCCTTGCAAGTAATCCGCTTTGTGGTGAGAGTAATGGGAAGTTAATTCTCAGCCCCAGAGCTTGCAGTTGGTAGCACCGATGTGGATTTGTGCATCGTGTTAAGTTAAAACAGTAAGTCAAAGTCTTGATTCAGACTCCAGAAAAAGTGGGAATGAACACATCCAGTTCCATTTCCAAAACCAGATCAGATTTTGAGTAGGGGCAGGGGGGAGGGTGTTGCTTTTGTATCTCAGTTTGCAGGTAACAAGTTAATTTAATTTAATATTAAATTAATAGCAGTGACACCTGTCCTAGGAGTGCTGGCGGCATCCTTTGCTTGAAGTTTAACAAGTAAGATGATTAGGGGGTTTTTAAATCGTTTCATGGTCCTCTTCTGTGGATACTTGTTACTTCCCAAGTTACCTGCTAAGTAGAGAAAAACTACTGCCCTTCAGTGGCACATGGAATTGAGAGATGAACTGCACTAACGTACCTAATCAAAAGCCACTTGTCTGCCATACCTTTTATTTTCCCCCCCAGGAAAATCTTCCGAACACCAAGAAACGAATGCAGTGTGATGTTTCGAGGTAGCTCCATCCTTTTTAGGTCCACACCCTCGGTCACCACTGCCCTTCCAGCAGAGCATGGCAAGAATAAATCCTAACCCAAGCACGAGCAAACGTGGATAAAGGTGCGTTGGGCCGCAGCTCCCCGCTCAGTGGAACGGGCGGGTGGCCCTCTCTTGCCGAGGTTTTCTGCTCTGGCTGGCACGTGGAAGGAGATGGAGCAGGTCTGGCCTGGTGTGTTCCCCTGCCCAGCGTAACCAAGTGACATCACAGGGGGCAGAGCAGCCGGGGTGCCAGGATGGAACGGGGACGGAACGCGCCGGGCACTGCTCCTCTCTGCTCTGCAGAGATTGCTGCTGCTTCAGAGCTCGCTGTCCTGCCTCAGAGCAGAACATCAGCCTCTAAAAGAGAGCAGCAACAGCAGTGAGCACATGTGGGTGGTGTAGGGTCTGTGTTCAGCCTCTCGACTGCCTGACTGGGGATGGGGACAGTTTGGTCCAGGACAGACTGGTGCAGCCAGGAAACAAACCTACTAAAATTTTCTTAACACGAATTAAATAACATTTTATAGCAAAAATTTAAAGAGCAACCTGTTTATAGTAGCATCTGGACTGCAACCTATGGCTTTAGAAAATAGGTAGGTACTGTGCCCCCAAGGAAATTAAATATAATGTGATATGCACTCTTTAGGGCAAAATGCTTAAGGATGGCTATTCACAGGTGACTGTAGTTTTTGAGTCATTGTGTATGGAGTAGAAGACCAAATTGAATTTTAGGAATAACTCTAAAACCTCAGGTGTTTGAATAATACTTAATGATGTATCTCACCATATGAGAAAGAGCTTAGTGTGGAAGATGAAGAGTCTTCACCGCTGTTGACCTGGTAAAAACAAATGTGAACGTAATTTTTAAAGAAGAAACAGGGCCATTTCAGATTTCCACTGTTGTGGATTTTTCTCGTAGCAGGTGGAAGGATGGCATGGAAATGGAAATATTCCCCCAAGGAACAGCTGGAGGATATGAGCAGCCAGCAGCCAGGGCTCACGGGGCTGCAGAACCTGGAGAACACGTGCTACATGAACGCGGTGCTGCAGTGCCTCTGCAGCCTGACCCCCCTCGTGCAGTATTTCCTCTCGGGGAGGTGGAACACAGCCCTGCACGAGTGAGTTGGTTTGTTCACAGGTCGGGGATGTCTCCTCTTGGCACTGCTTTCCTTCCAAAATATAAGTGTTGCCACGGGGATGTCCCAGGCAGGCAACTCCAGCTCCCCCCAGGCAGTTCCAGTCACTGGCCACCAGCTGCTTCCCTTCTCCTTTGAGAGCCCAGGCTGTTTCCTTGCTGCATGACACTTTTTTGGCCGTTTTGATGGTAATACCCATTAGTCCTGCCTCGATGATGATTCCTATCACTTTCCAGGATCTGCAGAGTCCCTCAAGCCAAGTGACAGCTCTCTGAGCTGTACTGTGCCTGCATCTGTTTTCTAAGTCTCTGTATTGTGCTCCCATTTGAATGCAGACACGATTTTTTCCTACTTCACCTGAAACTCTCCCCTTTTTTCCAAGGGACACTGGGGAGTTGGCGACTGCCTTTGGCTGTTTGGTGTCCGATATGTGGCTTGGAGAGTTTGACTACGTTTCCCCTGAGGCTTTTCATTCCACCTTTGGGAAGCGGTACCCAGCTTTCAGCAGGAGGACTCAGCATGATGCGCAGGAGTTTCTCATCTGTGTGCTGGATGACCTCCACGAGGCTTTCAAGGAGGTAAGAGCTCAGCTGTGGTGTTTTGGGAACTGTCGCTGCTTCCTCTGCATTTCATAACTCAGCATTCCAAGTAATAATTGCCTGTCGTCCACTTCTGCACTCCATGGTGGGGCCACTAATAACTGTCCTTTTCTACCTTTGTTTCATACCCATGTACACACAATTATTAATTTTCATGTCCAATGCTCCATCAAATTGCAGCCCTAACCTAAATGACAATGCCGTGTGCAGCTTCAGTGTCCTAACCTTTCCCTGCTCCTTCCACACTTAATGTTGTTCCACTTTCTCCTCTGCCTGAAAACTTCATGTCTGCCGTGCTCCTGTGTCTTTCTCCCCTCCAGAGCCACTGATGAAGAGCTTTTCAAGCAATTAATGCTGTCAAATGTCTGAATTGTGGTCTTTTTCTTGCATTTCTCTCAGAAAAGGAATCAATCTTACTCTGCATGTCAAGTAAAGTAACAGCATTTTAGAGTCAAGTTCTGTGGCAAGACTAACCACTAACTTACCCAGGCAGTGGGCAGCAACTATTAAAACCCAGTGAAGGCACTTCTCAAACAGTTGCTTATCTACATTTTGTTGATTTTTTTTTCTCCTGTACAGCCAAGCCAAGGAAGACACAGCTGTGGTGCAGGAGCAAGCACAGGCAGCAGCAGTGGCACATCGATTATAACGGAGTTATTTGAGGGACAGCTCAGTTATGGTATCAGGTGTCTGAAATGCCAAGCCCTCATCGACAGACCCGAGAGCTTCACCGTCCTCTCCCTGCCCATCCCTTCCACCAGAGTGTGCTCTCTGCAGGTACAGCACCAGCACATTGCTGCTGCCTGGGCTTTAGTCACCTTGGTCTCCTGGGCACTCATGGACCGTCTCGGAGCCGGTCCTCAGGGAAGTGGGGTTTCCTTACTGGTCTCAGGACCATGGAGGCTGGTAAGGTTCCAGGAGCAATGCTCACACGTTGCCAAGGGATGAGGGATATTAAGATCATTCAATAGCAGCCATGAGGGTTTTTCACTCATCCAAGTATTTCCCCTCTTGGGAGGAGAAAGGAAGCCAGTGCTGGCTGCTTTGTCCTGCAAATGTATTTGTAATGCCAGCCTTGCTGCATCCCACTTCAGTTAGGAGCAGAGCTCTGAAGAGAGCTCTCCCTGCAGCAAATTCATCTCTTACTTTGCTTAGCACCTTCAGGGGTGGAGGGAGACCTGTTTGATCAAGTGATTTTTTGTTTTTCCTTTGACAGGACTGCCTGGAGTGCTTTTTTCAGCCAGACACGCTGACTTGGAACAACCAAATCCATTGCTACTGGTGTGGAGGCAACCAAGATGCAACAGTAAAGGCCTCCATAACCAAGGCACCACAGATCATTATTTTTCACCTAAAGAGGTATAGTCTAAGTGGGGTAGGACATAGCCAGTTCATGGGTAGTTTAAGACATGAAGGACAGTCACTTGTGTTTGCCTGAAAGGAAACAAATCACTGCCAATAAGTGGGTTTAGTACTTTTGATACCCGAGAGCTAAATGGGCATTTACAGAAATACAGCTGTCAAACGTGCAGGCTGCATTCCTGAGCTCTCACGCACAGTGTTCTGCCTTACTGTGTACTGCAGCTCCCCAGATTTCTCCCTGTACTTGGGATCTGCTCTCCAGAGGGAAGAGAACTCCACCAAGCAGTGACTGACCCAGTGCAGCGGCTCCTACAGTCCCTGTATGATCCCTGTGGATCAGTTCCTGTGGCTGGTGGGAGAGCCTGTGGCTTGGCTTCAAGGAGCAGGACTGACACAGTGTTTTGGTTGCCATTACTGCAGTTGAGACACTCTGGTTTTATCCCTTTATGAAATCAGGCTTGAGCAGAGTGGTGCATCAGCAAAGGAGCACCTGGGTTAGCAGACTTCACTAGCCACAAACAGCCAGAATGCTGAATTTACTCTGAAGAATTTTCTTAACTTTCCACCTATAAAGAAAACTACTCTGGGATGATTTGGCTTCCCAGAACTATATTATCTGAAGTTACTATTTAATAATTTTCCATTCAGCATCTGCTTTTCTCAACATTCTCAAAGGACATGTGGTCCCCAGCTGCAGCTCTTGGCCACACTGTAAATGTTTAAAAGTGCAGTGAGGTACTCAAAGTTAGAGAGGGAAGAGGGGTGGAGTCTGGCATGAGAGAAGAGCTGACAATGGCACTGCAGTCCACGAGGGAATGTTTAGGACAGAGAGAGTGATGCAAAGATTTGAGTTCAGGCTTTGGCTGAGGGAGCAGGAAGCAAGAGCTTTGCTTTTGCTGCTGGACATCTCATGTGGCTTTAGTGCATTTTCTGTCAGTTTACTGTAATACACAACATTAATAGAGCTCTTTCAAATGCTGCGTAGTCATTTGTTGGTTTTCCCTCCTCCTAGGACAGTCATATAAGCAACCACCACAATGAAAACAGAAGTTGAGGGTCATTTAAAATTGTTCAAAATTTCATTTCAGGTTTGCCTGGCAGGACAAGCACAGAAGGAAACTCTCAACCACCGTGTGCTACCCGTTCAGCGATCTGGATCTCTCTCCCTACGCCACGGTGTCTTGCAACAACACAGAGTACAGCTTGTGTGCTGTAGTGGTAAGCTTTGCCTTTCCTGCTTTTATTGGGAATGCCCTGCCTCATGGAGCAGATGAAGCCTGTGCTGGTCTGGATTTCATGTGTGATTTATATTTTAATGTATGTTTTGTTGTACGTGTATTTTTACCTGCCATGGACATAATCCAATAATTGTTTGTAACTAAAGGAGAGAGAAGTCATTTCTCCTTCTTCCCCAGCATCCCAGATTTAAAAGATGCACTCCTGGCACATGATGCCTCCTCGGAATAAACTCACAGGCTGATCCTGCATGAATCCTGTTTTTAAATGAGGACATAGCTCCCAACAAGTGGGGCTCTCATCGTGACCTGTATCGGGGCTAACAGTTGGGTTGCAAATGTAATTGCAAAATAAATGAGCATAATCATCATCCATTTACTCTGCTTGAAAGAATTTATTTGAATTAACACTCCCTGCTGTAGGCCAGAAGGGGCTAGAACCCTCTCTCCCCTCTTTTCCAAGTGCATACATACAACGATTGCCAGTTCCTAGCTTTGCCTGCAAGGAGACACAACAGGACCCTGGTTTAACAGACTGTGTTGTTTGTTACAGAACCACGCTGGGGATCTGGATTATGGCCACTACACGGCCTTCTGCAAGCACTCAGTCACCCAACACTGGTACAGCTTCGATGATGCACAGGTCACCCAGATCCCAGACTCTGCAGTGCAGGCTGACACAGCTTACCTCCTCTTCTACACCTCCCAAGGCTACTGAGACTCTGTCAGCCCTTGAAAACCAACACTAAGTAGGGCGGCAACTGGAACTCACCCAGCAGCATTAACCGACTCCTGTTTCATCAATAAACCAGAGCACGTGCACTGCTGAGCAGCCGTTGTGGTCTCTCAGGGAGTGACCCCCAGGAAGGGCAGTTAGAGGCTCTCAGCCACGCAGGAACGTGCGTCTGCTCCGTGGGCACGAGGGTTGTTGGCCACGACAACCCTCTCGCACCCCTCCGAAGAACACAGGTGTGAGCACACGGATGCACTCACCTGGAAGTCCTCGTTTTGCTGCTGGTTAAGCACAGGAGGTTGTTCTAAGGTGCCTTTCAGGAACTAACAGGATACCAAAGGGAAAGCACACGACCAGACCAGACTGTTTCAGAAGAGAGCAGAGGATGGACTGACCGCTAATATATAGAAAATAAAAGCCATTGTTCTACTGATGTCATTTTTGCTCCTCTAGCACTTCAAACTTGTTTACAGCTTGTGAGCTTCTGGGAAACAACCAGTATTGGTCTTAATTCCATCAGCAAGACAGACACAGGCAGGTAAAAGCTCAGAATTTAAGATACAAGACTTTGAATGACAACCTAATCAGAAAGGGAAAACTAACCCCAATCCAGAGCAGGGAAATACATAAGATGCAACTAAAAGAAATTTTAAACTAATCAGCTCTAAGCAAAATAGTATTTTTTTTCATCTGGAGAACCTTTTAACTGTGTGAATATGATTCAGACTGTTATTATGTACAGTCTTGATCATGACATAACAAGCCAAAAATGAAAAACCGAACCCAAACATACATTTAACAGGATATATTTTTAAATAATTTCTTCATTAAGGTTTTTAATGCATGTGTACATGAAAATTTATATTAAAAAATTAAAAAGGAAAATCTTGTTTGTTTAGAATAACTCTGAAGTGCACAAATATCGACAAAAGCTAACAGAAAAAATAATACAGCTCTGCTTTTTTTTATTAAGTAGTGTTGCAATTACTTAGAGCTGGCAAATAAACGCAATCCTCTGAGTTTTAGAGATTCTCACAAAAAGGACAACATTTTATTATATACATAATTCTGATGTGCAAGTATGCAATCAATATGTACACTTACATTCCTAACTGTTTACATCGTTCTAGAGTATTCACAGTAGAATCAAGCTTAAGGTTAGAAATGTGAAAAGGCCATTAACAGTGAAAGAAAACAATAAACCAAGATATGCCTTGGGATTTTAAGACATTTTAAACTACTTGTTTAATAGATTTCAGATGACTAAGCTAGAATTTAATTCTGGAGCAGACTAAAAATATAGTTCTTTTTTAAATAAACAGTAATGCAAGTTATGCTTGTAATGGTTTCACAGATGGCAGTATGACCACAAGCGTTCCCCGCCAGTCTCTGATTGTTAAGCACTGCTACGGGCCCCAGCGAGCCCTGCTGGCAGACACCACCCCGCTGCAGCCCTCCCACACCTCCAGGGGACTATGTCTGCTGTAGTTTTGCATATTTATGTGCATTCCCAGGCCTACTTTGCTCTTGGAGAAAGAAAACCAGTTTCCTTAATCCGGGTTCCCCTACGTGGCCATATCCACCGCTCGCTGTTCGTAGGAAGTATAAAAGAGAATGTAAGCAGCTGAGGACTTCACCGAGGACGCCGAGATCTCAGACACCTCATGGTCATCAAACTTGAACCAGCGCTGTTTGGAAGCATTTTTGCAGTAGGCTGTGTAGTGCCCCCCGTCCAGCCCACCGTAATGATTCTGTGAACGTAAGGCGAGAATTAGCGGCCTCAGGAGCTGCCATTTCTTCCCAGGTTAGGGAAAGGATCTAGAACGTGATACCAACCATTCTTTTTAGTAACAACTTAGTCTGCAACTAGAATGCAGCCTGGAGACCTGACTGAATCACACAGGCTAGCCCGAGTCCCAGCATAAAGTACGGCTGGATTTTGAGATGTGACAGGGTTACTCACCGATACTGAGAATAGATTGTATCTCTTCAAGGAAGTCTTTGGACCAATAACATACTGTGACAGGTCAAGAGTTTCCAATGGAAAATCTACAGAAGTTTGAAGCTTTTGTTTCCATCTTCCATCATAGGAAAAGCTAGAGAATTAAAAAGCAGCATTAAACGTTACAGGTTGTTCACAAGCTATTTAAGAGTATTAAGCATGTGTGTTTTCCTTGGTTTTGACCAGGATGTGATCTCAGTTAAAGCCCCCAGTTTTGTTAATGCTTGCCCGTGTGTTTGTTAGCACAAATAACAAGAGGTCGCTTGGAGAAGTGCCTTGGGAACTACAGCCTTATAAAAGAAGCATCAGATGAAAATAAAATCCCTGCAACATTACAGCTGGTAATGTATCCGTAACTTTCTCTAAGTGAAATGGTCAGCTACTGCCCTGAAACAATCCAGCTCCATTAAAGCCTGATCATTTCATCCTAATTAATATTCACCAATCACCATTTCCTTACCGTTTCAAATGCACAAGAAGAACAGGCGGTAATTTCCAAATTTCTATTTTTTTTGAAGAATCCCTTCGAGTTTTGCAATGGCTACAGTAAAATCTGTTGTTATCAGTGAGCTTTTCTTCTTTGGAGAACAATCTAAGGCATTCCTAAAACAAAACACAGAGATTGTGAATGGCAGGTGTTTATGGGAGTATAGCAAAAATGTTTGTTTCCTGTTTGGTTGTTAACCTGCATCAGTTATCTGCATCCTACATTTCACAAAAATTAGGAAAAATGACTTAAATCTATGTGTGGAAGCAAGTTTTACTGCAGCTATTAATTAGAGTCCTTCAAAATATACGGACAATATTTTGTTTAAAACCACAGAATACTTACATCATGACCTACCAAAGCAAATAATATACATGCTGCTATTGCAGCTTCAGTATTTCCATCCTGCTTCTCATTTAAAATTTTTAAGGGATGACCTATTTCTTTAAACTTCAGAAGAATTAAAAACCAATGCAGATTCAGCTCTGTTCACGTTTCAGGTTAGTGCAAATTAAGCAGAACGTTGACCAAGCCCTTCACCCAGAGGGTGAGCAGAAGCAGCATCAGACTGGAGTGCCAGAGGACTGTTTTCAGTCCAGGAGCTGTTTCTCTCTAGTTGCCCATACCTGCAGAGTGCATTTGCTAGAGGAGGCCAGTGGCAGCGACAGATACATGAAAGCCTCGAAGGTTCGGGACCTCTTGTGACACGTCAGACACTGCACGGTGGATTTGAACTGGCCCTGGAAGAGTGCCACGATAATGGACTCGTTGAGCTGTTTGTGTTTGTGCCAGGCTATTTCTGCTGCGCTTGAGTCATCAAGGTGATCGTTATTCTCTTCCTTGTACCTCTTCCTGTTGTCAGCCTGGATAGCAGAAGTTGAAATACCACAGCAATATATTAATATGTATATAAATAAGAGGTCTCATGTATAGGCAAGCATAAGACTGAATATTTGCAAGAATATTTAAAGATGTCAGTGTAGCCATCCAGTTCTTATCTAGTGAGGCTTCTTCTGTGACTCCCTCCAGCACCTTACACTGTTTCATACTGCTTTGATTCTGAATACTCATATTTCTTTCTATACAAGGTTGAACTAACTTAATCTTCTTATGGAATAAGAAGGCATTTAAAAAATTTATTTCTCTTGATTATCTGACAGATATATAATTTAAGTGTATTGCTTACTTTATTTAGGTCTTCATGCAAGCCGTCCATTAGAAAGAGAAGCAGTTCTTGGGAGTCCTGTTGGCTATATCCTGCAAATTGGTCATTAATCTTCCCAATTGTAATTTTGAAGTCCTTTGGACTGATATATTTATACTGTCCTGCCCATAAAGCTTTCATTATTACACCAAACTCTTCAGCCACTTCACCTTTATGCCCCAGGAAATTTGACCTATGTAATAAAAGACCAAAAAAAAAAAAAATCTGAGCCATTCAAGTTGCTGGGTTTTAATATGAATGTTTTAATTCAAGACATGATTCCAGTTCTAAAGTAATTTCTTTAGACCAAGGAAAACTGGCTGTTGGACTGAGTTAAATTTTCATCTATGTCAGCACTGTGGTTTGTTTCCATATTCAAGATGGAAGGTACAGCTGTTTTCAGCATGTTTTGTAAACTATTTGAATATTCAGTTTAATATTTAATACCGAGACTCTAGTACTCATGTATTTATGAATGTGGTGACCATAATTTAATTATCATTGCCCAGTAAAACCTATTAAGTGACGCACATGAATTTTGAAAATGTCAAGACACCTAGAAGTTACCATTTGTCTCCTACTAAAAAAAAAACCAAACACCCCACTAAATGATCTTCTTGCACTGGCGAGTATAAAGGCAGGTGAGAGATTGTTACCTGTTAATATCAGCTTGATACAAGTTTCTGTTGAAATACTCAGCCAGGTGAGGAGCATTGCACAGACACTGTAATATGGAATTCATGTAGCAAGTGTTCCCTAGATTACGAAGTCCTGTCAGAGCTGGTCCCGATCCCCCAAACACCGGATTGAGATTCCGAATCTGCGATGCAGAGAGTCTGGAAATTTCTGCTTTAGTGTAACAGGCAGGTCTATAAGCAAGAAATTATTTTTTAGGAGTCTCAGACTTGACAAGGTTGTGCAGATAAACCAACAGACACCCCACCTCACCCCACCACCCACAGGGATTGGACCATCCTGGCACCAAATCAGCATTTACGTATTCAAAACCAGCCAGTGCAATAGTGAGAAATCCATATACACCAGCCTATAATGAGGCTGAGTTTTAAGCACCATCACTTGTGAGATTCATGGGGGTTTTTTTATTTCTTTAATTCACAGATGAGGAATTAGGTGTTTAATGCAGTTTAAAATCTGAAAACTTGCATTGCACAAACTGTCAGAAGACAGTCATTTAGTATGTTAATACAAATAACAGAACTTATACATAACTGCCATCCAATTAATAGACTGTGACCTCAGAAACTCCTGCTAATACAAAACTATGATATTGATTTCTCAAAGATAACTGCCCCACACATTGAACTTTCAGCAATGACATTTCAGTCTATTACTCTTGCATCCTTTCCAACCCACTTAGGAAATATTAATGAATTTCAGTTGGTTAAACACAAAGTCATAATGTGCTGTCATAGTGCCTGAGTTGTGATCTAACTTATCACACATACTTATTGTCACGATTGACTGCAGGAGTTACAGGAATTCTTTTCTTCTCTTCCTCCTGAATGGCTTGGGTTATATCTGGGGAAGAGTAGGAGCGCTTCAGCTTGGAGTGTTCTCTCTCCCGTTCACCAGTCACCTTTGGCTTGGCTTTCCGAGTTGGAGGGGTTGATGGAGGAGTGGAGGAAGGAGCCATTTCTGGTGGGTACATCTGAACAGTGTTTGTTGGCGAGTGATAGTAACGATAGGTTCCAGTGATCTCATCAAGGAACTTGGGGGAAAAAAAACCAAATAGTTTCAAACCCAAGTGAAAATCC
>VYZQ01051314.1:110356-127124 GCA_013400655.1 Mystacornis crossleyi
AGGAGATGAAGGAGATGAGGGAGGAGATGATCTGGTGGGTACATCTGAACAGTGTTTGTTGGCGAGTGATAGTAACGATAGGTTCCAGTGATCTCATCAAGGAACTTGGGGGAAAAAAAACCAAATAGTTTCAAACCCAAGTGAAAATCCATCGTTAACTTACCTGTTTATAAATTACTGTGAGAACAGCAAGTGAGTTTTTCAGACATTGGGATGTTAACAGTTGTGACTGGCCTCAACATTCAATGGATTAAATTTAGTAGAAGGGAGCACTTTCACCGAAATCCCTATTAATCAACAACTACTTCATACCAGGAACAGCAGATGAACTGTCCTAGCTTCATTACAAATAATATTAAAATTCAGAAAGTAACTGGGTGAAATTTAAAGGGGAGTAAAAAATAATGAAACAAGATCTAACTTAGAAATAAGACACAGGACAAACGCAGGACAAAACTACACAAGACAATTTGATTTTCATATCAGAAGAGGAGTTACCTTTACCCAACCTGCAGGCAGCCCTGGGACTATCCTTCCCATTTCCTCACTTCGTGCTCTTATTAATGGCTCCCGCTGGGACTAATAAACAAAGAGAAAAGTAAGGAATGTACAGTTACCTATGCAGAGCAACAAGTTGCCTGTGACTTTTCTATGGAGTTACATGATTCAGTGCAAACAGTACAATAAATCCTTGATTATAGACAGAAATACAATGTATTGTAATGGTAATTTAGTGTTTTCTATCACTCGATCTACACAAAACCCATTTGGCGACACATTCCAGAAAAAAATCCCCAAAAAACGAACCAACCATTCAGTCTCATTAAAGTCTCAAAACTCAATTTTTTCCCTGAAGAATCAGGAAATAGTAGGAGTACGTGCTTCTGTTAAACACAGAAGGCTGAGCTTTTTTCCCTCTCAAGGTAGCACTTGAAGTGTATGCGTGAGATGACGAATGCGTGGAGAATGCTGGTTAATGCCACCAGAAATACATCAGGACTTCCAATGGAAGTTTCAAGTATTTTTTCATATGAACATGACAAATGCAAAAAAGCAAAAGAACACCATAAACATGGCACAGTCTTTTCTTAGGATGATGACTTTAAAAATTGAAATGAGGTGGAATTTAACACAATGTAATAATCATAAAGCATCTGCACTTGATTATTTCGGCTACATACAATACATCTGTATTTACTTTAAGTCTTTCAGTATCTTGTTCAGAATCCTCTCTAAGGGGTCCTGGCTTTTGAGCTCCACTGTCTGGTTGTCCTTTAACCCCCGTTTGCTGCAAAAGATTTTGAGAGAAGGCTTCAATTTTCATCTGGCATGTCAGTAAAGAATGCTGATAAAGTAGAGTTATACTTTCTTTTTTGGTTGTTAAATGTATGTACCACAATAAAGTGGTTAAAGCAGCTAATTTTAATTCTTTCTATATACTCTAGGCAATTCACTGGAATCATTTTTGAAACTGAATGTTGTATTACAGTTTGTTCTGTAGTTTCAGAAATAAAGTGCAGAAGTTCCACCTATGCTGCTTTCCACCTTAAAAGTTGTGGGGTTTACAATTTGCTATTAGATTTCAGGCTTTTTTCCATTTTACTCCTCACTGGTCAAACCTCTCCATGGAAAAGGCAAACAGTGAAGCCAACATGAATTTGGTTGATCACAGGCCATCATTTTGGGATTATGTGAAGCTGCTCTGTCAGTCAAAAGCTCATGAATGACTGCACTAAGTTTGCATAGGAAGATTTATTTTGGCTTTCTTGTGCATTTGGATTAAACAAGCATCAGGATTCGATCAAATAACAACTGCAACTGGGAAAGCAGAGAAAAATATCCTAATGCATGTTCTTGAGAAGTGGTTTCAAAGATACCTATTCCATTGTTAACTCAGCTTCACAAGAGGCTCCTGTTTTATGATCAGATCATTTGCACACCGAAAAATGTTGCAATTTTTTTCAAGAATGAGGAAGGAAAGAACTGTGACACTCCTCCCTTTCCCTCCAGATTTCGAACGGGACCATTTTCAGCAAAAATCCTAGGTGAGGGTGTTGCTTTGCTTCCTGTGCCAGGCAACAAAATCCAGTTCTGTCAGCGTTTCTACAGCTGGGGGCACTAAAGGGTTCCTCATGGCACCACTGTGTCCCTAAAGTCACAACAGTACCAAGCTGGTACAAGAGATAAAATACCAGCAAGCTTCTATTTCTGAAACAGAGGGTTGCAGCCTATGAACCAGCATCCCTTCTAGCTCCATGTGAGTGGGAAGTTTTATTATCCTGTGGGGATTTCATGCTGCCCACCTACAAGAAAGAAATAAGCTTGTCTTGGGGAAAAAAAAAATCTACTTGTGTTTTGATTTTAACTCTCTCCTCTACTTTGATGTAAAAAATGGTCTAAATAAACATCCAATTACGTATTTCAAATTTCTAGATTAAAACTAGACTATTCGGGATGATTTAAGTGCATAACTACTTCACATTTGCTTATGATTTTCTTTTTCACTAACCTTGCCTGGAACAGTCACAAAGGCCTGAGATGCATCACCCAGTGCCCGTTTCTGTGTTTCTGGTGTTCGAGTTCCCTTTTCTCTTTCTTCCATGGATATTTTGTCAATCTCAATCCTTTTTGCACCAATGTTTTCTGGCTCATTTTTATTTTGCTTTTTTGCTTCTACTGCTTCTCTGTGTGCTCTTTCTTGTTCATTTTCCTCCTGTTCTCTTTTTATTTGCTCATCCCTCTCCTTCTGCTCTCTCTCCTCTTTGGATTGCTGCAGCTTTTCTTTGTGTTCCTTTTCCTTCTGCTCTTCTTTTGCTTTCTGTTCTTGTTCTTTTTCTTTCCGTTCTTGTTCTTCTTTTTCTCTCTTGAGTCTCTCTTTCTGCTCCTGCTGCTGCCTCTCCCGCAGCTCCTTTTCCCGCCTGTTTTTCTCCAACAGAGCAGCAGTTTCTGCATGGACCCGACTTTTTTCTTCTTCTGTCAGGGTGCTCCTTGCATCACGCACGGGCTTTGTGGAGCGGTCTGGAACTATTCTTCCATTCTCACCAGACTGGCTGTCACTGACTGTACCTGGAGGCTTCGCTCTGCTCTCATCGAGGATTTTTAGTGAAGGCTTTTTAGTGCGATCCACCTGAAACACGGGTGCAGAACACAGAGTGTAGAACAACAGTTTGCTACAGCTATGGCTGCTCTCTTAGCTAAGCTCTTCCTAAGTGAGATTTACAGGAGAATAAAGATGATATAAAGTTGACTTCGGCCAGAGAGAGTGATCTTTCAGTTTCATTGAATCTGCTCATTCAAATTGCTTGTTAATAAAATCAGGTATTCATTCCAGATGTGAGCTAATAAACAAGCCCTAGAGAGCAGTAAGGACAGCATAATGCACTGATTACCACAACCCTTTATTTTTGAGCTTTCAAAGAACATCCTAGGGCAATCAGGCAGCCTAATTTGGGCTTGGCTCTCTCAATCATGAGACAAAGCACGTGCTTAAGGCAGATCTGCTTGATGGGAAGGGGTATTTAAGAATGGCTTATGCTCAGATCTAGGATAGTAGGTTGTTTTTGATGCTGAAGTGAATGGTCTGAAGAAATAAAACCTCATCTGGTTCAGGGACAAACAGAAATAAGGTCTTTAAGGGTCTCTTGAATGAAATCTATATTAAAGGCTGTATCTAGAAGGGTGAAAGTGAAGAGCTTTTAGACTTGTCTCCTAAGGAAAGCATTATTTTAGTGTAAGAACTCTACAAAGGTGTCTTTACAAAGTTTTATTAATATGAAAGGAAGAAACAAATTCCTATACTTTCACTACTGGGCCAAGAGTGACAAAACACCAAAATGTTTTATTATTTGAAGGAAGATACAGTGGCTGGAAATCAGACCTGTGCAATAACCAAGATAAGGCATGGCTTAACTGTCCTCTCTGTATTTCATCCTATGTGCTTTAAAGCAGAAAGTTTGCTTATCAACTTTCTGAATTAATGATCAATTGCTGATCTTAAATTTCTCATGTGCTCGTGTAAAAACATTTACGAAAAGTTCTGCTATTCTGTCAAGTGCATTTAGTTCCACAGAACTCTGCAGATCAGTTACCACAGCGTCACAGACCACCAACAGTCTCTGTACCAATATACCTGAGCACAAGGCTTAAACAAATGTACTGAGTGTGTTTGCTCGTGGGGTTAGAGTTCTGGGTGTGGTGGGTCTCCAACAGATTAACCATGTACTAACTGAAAAAACAGAGCAGGTAAAAAAAGCTCACCTCAGGGATACTTCTTGTAATTGACACTGGATTAACCACAAATGAACTGTCGGATTTTGGAACAGCAGCATCCTGTATGTTTGGTCTGTTAAGTGATTTTAATCTCTCTTCCAAATTATCTCCCATTTCTTCATTTGCAATTGTTTCTGTTGGACATGGCTTAACAGCAGCAACAGGTGGCACAGGAGCTGGCTCTTCCAGAGATGGATATGTAAAATCCACTGCAGGAGGGGGGATAGGAGGGAACCATAAGAGAGCTCTCAAAACAAAACCACAAAAGCAAAATAAAGCCCCACATTCCAACACAAAATTTAGCCAGAGCAAGACTTTCCTAAAAACACCTGAATGAATTAAAAGACTCATCCAGTAACTACAGATGCTTGGTGGGGTGTCATCCTTTATACTTACAAGAAACAGTCACTGCTTCAGTCCTGCCATGCTGGGGTGGAGTTACTCTAGCATTTGTTGTATACTGGGGAAAACAAAGGAGCCAGTTTTCATAACCTCCCTCTAGAATTAAAGGTTCATTTTGCAGTATGGTTTTGCTTTCCCACTGTATGGAAAAAAAAAAGTTTACAGTTAATTGATTTAAAAATAGAAAGGGAACTTTTACAGCTTATTATTAATTTCAACAGTTGTTGAAATTTCTGTGCCTAGTCATTAAACTGAGAGATTTTTTTGGAGATTTTTAAACAAGAATTAAAGAGGTTGCAAAAATAGGGATCTTCTTTGTGTTTGGAGAATGCCCAGCACAGTTGGGTTCCTGGCTCTGCCTACAACAGGGTGTGAATATTTCCAGAATAGAAAGAACCACTTACTGCTACTTCACATAACAATCCTCCATGCAGAAAAGTATTTTTATTACAGTATTTGTTTCAGTTTCTTATCTGGCATGTTTGCTGAGGGATTAGTGATTTAGAAAGCCTAACATTAACTTTCTGAAACCCCTTGAGAGTTCAGGCTTCAGACTGCCCTCCTCCTGGCATCCTCGGTATTAGTACTTGAACAGGACACAGAGGGTTTAGAGAATATTCTGTAAAGCAAAAGAGAGGGAGAACTGCCTGAGCTATCTCTGAAGCCCAGTCCTGAATGTCAAGGTAACAGAAAGATTTGCAGTCCTTCACAAGAGCCACCTCTAGAGAGAGGAGGGACAGCACAGCCGCAGAGAGAGTTTGACTCAAAAACGTTGGGCATGTGCTCACTGTGGAGTCTATAAGCTTCCTGCACTGATGAAACTCAAATTTAAATCAATGTTTATCTAAAAGTTATCTTCAATAACACAGAAAAGTTAACCATGCTCAAAACATTTCTGAAGCCTCCTTCACTGAAGCCCCTCCGCTGTAGGAAGTACCTGGCTGATAGGACTACAAAGCCGCTGCCCTTCTCTGCCTGCCTGAGCAGGTGGCCACTCAGCTCCCGGGGTCAGGAATTACTGCTCCTAGTACAGGACAGAGGGTGACTATTCCCGGGAAAGAGCACTGAAAGTACTTCCCCACATACCTCTGTCAGCAAAGAACTCAAGTTGATGAGCTGGTTGTTGAGGAGGTGAGTTGAATCATTTTGCTGTTTACCTATTTAATTAATGAGACTGTCCTCTGCTAGAGTACAATGTCAAACTTCAAACTACACTTCTGCTATCAAAACAAGCAGGCTTTGAAAATTCAACCAACTGAAGTGCCATGAAGGCCTCCATATACTTTTTAAATACAGGTGCTTCAAGACCTTATTTACTAAGATCAATTAATTAATGAATTAAAACTTGAAATTGCCAACCTTAAAAAGTGCATCTTTCAGGCTCTGCAGAGTTGTTCCCAGCTTTAAGTCTTCAACAGTACTAAACCAGTCTAGCAGTACAACATAATGAAACTGTCCTCTCCTCTTCCACGGATCTCTAGAATCCTCTGGGAGTCTAGCTTCAATGAGATTAGCAGTATCTCTGAAATGTATTAACATGCATTTAAAGATTCATGTACAAGTAACATTTTGTCCAACAATATATAATTCATAGATGTTTATGTGCTTGGATAAAATAAATATGCATTGTCTGGAAGTCAGCACATGCAAGAACTGTGCAGATACACCTCACCCACTGGCACACAGCACGGATTCTCACACTAGGCGTACAGGCTTTAAAAGCATGTAATTTTTTAGAAAATTAAATGTTTCACTATCATTTAACATCATTTCATACCCAGGACGGATAGCTTCTTCTGGGATGCTGATGGATTTTGGAATACAGGATTCCTGATAATCCTTCAATCTTCGAGCATCCATTATAAGCAATTCAGTATTTTTGTCTGACATCATTGCAAACAGCTTCTCAGGTGTGACTGCTCCTTGAAAGAGAGAAGCAATTACATGTAAGAAACCACAGTATAATTGAAGATAGCTATGAATGGCTGTGGTAATCTGACTGGTGCAATCAAGACTGCGAAGAGATGAAACAGAACTAAAAAAGTCTCACAAAGTTGTGGAGATGAGACACTACAGAATAAACAGCGTCAGCCTTTTCCTCCCACTGCTGCAGTGATCAGCACCTGATCTGTTAAATTAAGACAATACTGAATATTTCAGTGATAAACAAGTTTAACTTATCATGGTCTCATTTAAATCAAGCTATATAGGCAAGCACTTGTGAACTACGTGCTGCAGATTTTCCTCTTAAGAACATTTTCACCTATTACAAGAACAAAAAGCAGAAGGTTGTGAGGGGAAAAGAAAAATTTTGTATTTAACTGAGTAAGCTGTCAGATTTACAGCCGTGTGTATCAGCTGTAGACCTGTTTTTTCTTTCTAACCTGACCACTTCAGGACTAGTTCAACTTTAATTAATGAACAGCCAAAAAACTAACTACAGCCTTCCAGGTTTATGAGAAGTAATGAAGGCTTTAATACAGAGCTAAATAATTAATTACTAATTTGTTATAACTGAAATGCAGGATACCAGAATTTCATCAAAATATTTTAACCACAAAATAACGAAGTGCAGCTGTGAGGTGATTAGTGCACAGGCATACAGAAACCTTTTTCACATTTGTGTGAGCACAGCATCTCTTACCACTCAGGCTATCAGACTGATCCTTCCTTTCCAGTGAATGCTTCGTCTCACCATTAATCTGTGTTATAAGGGGAAAAAAAAAAAGTTTAATATGTAATACTCAGAGCCAAGGTGGCCAACAGACAATGACTCTGACTGAGCCTGAAGGAAACTGGTCAGACAGATAAACCACAGGAGGAAACGCAGCACAAGGGAGCTGCTTCTGAAAATGTGGTGACAAATGTACTCGAAGGATACCAAGGTTGCTGCACCACTGGACACAAAATAGTTAAAAAGGTAATACAACCTGGGACAGCATCATCTACCAAAAGAAATTCCTGAAGTATTTGTAGAGAAGTAAGTGTTTCCACACTACTGCTAAAAAGTCAACCTTCTCCTAAAATGGAAACGTCATCCTTAATATCAGTTTATCACCTTGGGTTTCTTGCATGTTAGTTCTAGCATAAAACAGAACTTGACTTTACCATAAAGCTCAGTCTCTCTTACACAAGACTTGGAGGCTGGCAGGACTTAACGTATTCCAAAGAAATGTCAAAGAAGGATTATGGAGAGTGCAGGTTAATTCAAAAACACCCCCACCTTGATTCTGAACTGGAAATAGCTATTAGTAGAGACCGAATTCTAGATTGAAACTACACATTTAGACTGAATTAGAGAGTTTGTAAGCATCTTCACTTACCCTTTGGCTTTTTCCTTTGGAATCCACAGCACTTTCTGAGGAGTTTTTGGCTGAGCTCTTTCCATCTTCTTTTGGTTCTTGCTTTTTCTGCAGCTCTTGTCTGTCCCTCTCCTCAAGTTTTTTCCGAACTTCAGCTTCCTCATATCTATTGGGGAAAAAAGTGCCTTTTTTTTCAATATTGTGTTTTTGGCTAACCTTGGATTATTAATATCAAAGTCATTAAGTCTTCAGGCAGAAATTTTAAAGGAACTATTTAGACTTTTAAAAAGTTATTTCCAGTTTTTGTATTCCAACAAATTCCATTTTGCTTTCTAACTGCATGGTCTTAGTTCTCCCACTTTCGGGTCGGTTTTCTTACTGTTAAATCCTGGTTTGTGTCCTATTTCATAGCCACTGATTGTAAAGCTAATTTTTTTCTCTAAACCTGGGAGCGTGCTTAGCTATGGTATCTCTAAATGTTTTTGATTTTCCACAGAAAAGGGTAGGTACCAGTGACTTACAGGTAAGCTCCGATATCTTACAACAGCCACGCCGGTATTTTATTTCATTTCGCAACGGAGCCAGTGAGGAGTAGCTTAGCTCAGTTATCTAAATTTGCTTTTTCTGAGAAGCTGGATCAGAACTACTGATACAGCAGTCACTTCCAGAATGTAAGTTGGCTCCATAAATCCGTTATGTGCTCACCTGTGCTTGTTTCAAACACTGGGCCTACCGGGAAGCCAGCACAAGAACTGTGAACACTCAGGAGTTTTGGGGGACCGAGGCCTTGCACAGAGCTGTCCTTTTCATAAAGCCTCACACTTGAAAAATACCCTCCCAGCCTTTTGCCACTGGAAGGACAATCATGGTACTGTAAGCCAGTGATCTCCACACTACAGTTTTTAGGTGACCCACTTGAGGTGTGTATAGTCACATCACTGCCCAATGGTATTCACTTATGTTTAATACAGCTGAGAAGTTTAAGGGTTACTAGTATCATAGAACAAAAAAAAAGAATGTTTGACCTAACAATTTGGATGACTGAATCAGGAAGTGGAACATGAACACGGAACTGTGTTAGTAAGTGCTCATTTTAACCAGATGTTGTGTAATGAGGGTTAAAATAACAACGACAGTACAGCTGTGTTTCAGTTCGAAAGTCCTGTGTTAATAAACTAGATCATTAAATCAAATTCCACCTCCAAATCTACTTCACTAATGGCCTACTAAGAGGAAGGAGGCAGCAGGCCTCCTTTTTTTTTTTAATTTTATTTTTTAAACAGGCTTCTTGATTTGGCAAAGGCGTTGTAAGTTAGAACTGAGCACTTTGTTCCCACTTGGTGTTAATGACACTAAAGCATATTTCAGATTTTAGTTTCATTTGGTCAGTATGAGATATTTACCCATCAATTTTTCAGAAGTATTGAAGCACATAGTAGGTCATTCATGTAAGTATTCCTGCCCCTATACAAGTGGAGTTTCAGCAGCTCCACTTTTAGTTAACAATTAACATTCAAACTATTTGTTGGCCTACTGCCTGGGGAAGAAATTATACAAATAATTTCCCTGAAACTACTTCTGTAGTTACACGGGAGTCATGTTTCATTTCTATTACCTTTAAATATTTACACATTTTGCCAGAGTAGTTAAAAGTTACCGTGTCAACTTCAAAACTCTGTTCCTTTCATAAAAAGACATGAGTCATTTCAACAAGAAGTCTCAACATTTTGGGTTTCTCTGATTCTATCAGTGTTTACTCTTAGAGTGAATTTGTAGCTCTGTCGAATTCTAAGACTCCCCTAAACAAAGAAAATCTAAAGATTGTTTCATACACAGTATCATGAGACATCTTTGTGAAGTCCCTCTCCACTACCATGTAACTTCACTAATGGTTCACCTAAACTAACTTTATAGATTTAGCACTTTGGAGGGCATAAAATATGCTTTCACAAGAATACTTGGGAGGGGAGGGGTGGGACGTGACACTTGTGAAGGGAAATGTGCCCAGCTGCAGAGAGAGAGAGTTAAAGAGTGAGAAAGAGTCGCTAAGGATTCAAGAAGCAGAGAAGGCTGGAAGTAAAAAGTACTGCGCTAAATACCACCTAAAGATAGACCCTACCTTACAACTTCTGACTAACACAATTTTGTGGCTTATGGCACAAAGATGTGACTTGACAGCTGCCAATCAGGTACCCAAAAGCCCATTAGCATCTGCTCATTTACATACTGGCAGAACTGTGCATTCCATATACATGGCTGCAAGTGGCAGAGAAAAGGTGTGGCTAAAGAATCAAAACCTGGTGTTTCTTAGTGTAAACTACATCCAGACTAGGAGGACTTTTTAACCTATCTGATTATTAGGAACATTCATTAATATATCTGGGTTCAGATGACCTTATGATTAAAAGGTTAACCAGGAAATTGATCATCTCTACTGTATATTTACTTCAGACCTAGTGGATTCTTTTTATTAGGCAATAAACAAAACCAGGAGACACTGTCAACAAATGAAGTTACCAGGAATTAGCAGACAATGTATGAAGTGACAAGTTATTGGAGTGTGTGGCAATGAAAGTTATCTCCAGTAAAAGACTTCCAGGAACAAATTAAGCTCTCAAACGAGTTTCAGGTACCTATGGTTTACTCAAGTGCAATTGCTTACTACTAAATAGCATGAAAACCTGCACTTGGCACAGGTACAAGGAACAATGTCTTAGCCATCAACTGTATTACATACCTGAGTTTAAGGCTGTCTGACAATATTTCAGCTTCATCAAGAGCTTTTTTTAAATTTGTAGGTCCCAGAATTGAATGAAAATAATCCTAAAATGACAAGCATCACATCACATAAATACACAGTTTAACGATGCCTACTTCTATGCATGTCAAGAGTCATGAATGTATGGAGAGTTGCTACTGTAATGATATTAATGCTAACAAAAGGAGCTGGTTTGAATAAAAATATTTTCCTTTCAAACATGAGTTTGTAAGTAAAATTGTTTTATAGCACTAATAAATAAAGGCTAAGCAAGGCAATGTCACCAAGAAAGTCTGACTGAGAAAAATTACAGGAATACCCTTCCATGAAAAAATATTCACAGATCTGACAATTTATATAGTTCACAAATTAAAAGAAAACTGTAAAAACAGTTAACACCAGACTTGTCAAAAAACAGGGAAGAAAAAATACCACCATAAGCGAGACAGTTTACTTAATACCAGTGTGATCCTTTGAATGTACATTAGTGTAATTCTCTGTACTTCTCACACTTTGACCAATGCAAAAGAGATCAGCCAGAAGGCTTTTATACCTGTTGCTGCTTAAAATCAGGTCTCTTTCTAATAAGGTTATAAACGGCCGCATATTTCATATACAGGATGTAAGCTTTTTCTTCATCTCCGTCCAACCTGCTTTCCTCCGCTGCCTTGAAAATCTTAAGGGCACTCTGCACATAACTGAAACCAAAGAAGAGGAGCAAAGCACATGATTGTTGACTTGTCCCCAAACACCTTTTCATTACAAGATGCTGTCTTAAATGTTTACAGACTTCACCCGTATATTAAGCATTTGATTTTACCACCTTAATATAAAGCTTTCATTAAACGTGAATTGCAATCATGTTCCTCCAAATAATGTTTATCTTTGCTAGTTTGTTTACCAGCCTTATTTGAAGTCTTCCATAATTAAATACCATAGTGAGATATGGGAAAAGGTACTGTTCCCTTCTAAGAATAACTTCTTTTTCCCCTAGGAAAAACTAATTCATAGTAAGAAAAAAATTAAATCATTGATTGTCTAAAAATGCTAGAGGCAAAGCATTCAGACACTTGCTAAAGGTTTTATCATTTTTATGGATTTGCTTTTACGTAGCCTCTCCTCAAAGTATGCAGATTTTCATGGGCACTGTGCTCTGCCCCAGTCATGTTTTGGCAGCATTGCCAAGTGACCTTCTGAAGGCAGTGAGCACATCCAGTGTGACAGCTGAGATCCATACACAGGGCTGTCTGTCGAAGACTTTCTGTCTAACAGAAATAATGGAGGGAATTTAGATCCACAACCAATTTGTTCTGGGACCGCTAGTATTTTAAATATTAATCCAAAATCAATTATGACACATATATACCTTTTTGTACTTGTCTTTTCAGGTTTTACTTCTGTCTTCTTGTTGAGATCTTTCAAGGAAGTAGAGAGGTATAGCTCCTTAGGTACAGATGCCACAGCAGGCATGTTAATGTTGTTACTTATGTCCCTTCTAGGATGTTACAGCTTCTTAAAAGTCTCTATCAGTATTTTTCTGGAGGAGGAAAAAAGGGTAAGGAAGAGCCTAATTATATTCCAATTACTTTAAATATAGTAGTTGTAATTACCTGTGTGGGTTTACTACCTGATTTATCTCACCTTATGTGAGCTGGCAAACAGAGTGTCTGAACAATTGACAGTATAAATTAATCCTCCCAAAGTGACAGAACTATTTGAAATCACTTTAGGTAATTTATCAAGAACGTCCAGCAATATGTTGCTAACAGAAGAGTAAAAAAAACCCCGCTGACTCAAGAATGTTCAAATCATCATATCCAGCAAATTTATTCTACTGAAAACCCAACAAGTACACTATCAAAAATTAGCTGACTCCTCTGTACTCTGCAAATACACACTACCCCCTTGGAAAAATGACTTCTAATGTCTTGCTAAGAAATAAGCTGAGAACAGGAAGGCTGCTACCAGCAAAGTCAACCTGAAATTTCTTGGACATCCTGTAGGTCTTCAACTCCTTGGTGCCACTGACTTTGTGCTTTCATTTGAAAGTGCTCTCCAGGTAGCCATGAAGTAGCTGAGCAGAGTTTGGTCACAAGGGACTATTACATCATGTTATCTGAGACAGGGAAGTCCATGAAGTCTCCTGCAGACAGTCTAACTACAGCTCTTTGTATCTAGTACACAGTAAGCTATTTTAGCCTTGGGGGTGGCAGGGGAGGAACTGAGCTCCCTCACAAGCAAGCGGTGAGACATGAAGATGTGAGCGATACTGAAGAAATTAAGGGGGACTCATTAGAAGAAAGACACACAAATGATATCAGCAAGTAAGTTATTTCCTAGTAGAGAAAAACCACACGGCCTTTGACAAGATGAAGGTAGAGCATTTCCCTTTCACTCTCAAGGTGACGATCAGCGTGACAAGTGTGACCAAAAAATCCAACCAGCGACCTGAGGGAAGTTTCACCCAACCGAAACCATCTGTAGCCGACTGCCACCAAACGAGGTGGTCCCAGTTTCCCTCCCTCTTTCTCGTGCTAGGCTGGTACTTCTCCAACCTCTCACTGAGCCAATCCAGCCTGCCGAAGAGGCAGAAAGGCTACACAGCTTGTGCCAGGGCAGCAGTTGGCATGTGCAGTCAAGAATGAGAAGCGAAGGTGGGACCGGGATCCCTTCCCAAGGCTCAGAGCTGTTTTACTCCTTGAATTATTACTGCACAGAGTGTTACGAGGTTGGCTATTGTTGGTCTAGGAACTGGCTATCAAACAAAGATACTAAGTTAACACAAAGCTTTGGTTTAAGGTCTGGTATGCCAAGGTCAGACTAAACAGTATCTAGCAAAATAACTTACAGCTTGAACATGCTGTACTTGCTAATTTCCAGTTAGGCATCAGCTTTTTAAAACAGAAAAATTTGTTAAAAATCACCCCTTAGAAGACTCATTTCCAGGTAATTCTATAAAGTAAATAATAAAGTCCTGAAATACTATCTTTAATACATAAAATTAAAAACATATCCCATACCTCGCTCAGCTGAAAACACTGTCTTTCCTATATAATGTGTCATATATTCAATTTTAACTTTCAGGGAGATACTTAGGTGCTGAAAACAAGGCAGATAATTCATTAGAACTGCATTCAGTAGAAATAAAACACAGACTCCCCCCTGCCCCAAAGAAGACCCTTCTAATACAAAAGCCTTTTAGCCTAAAACAAAGATGCAACCTTATAAAGAAAGGCTTCACTCTTATTAAGATTTTAGTATTGCTTGTCTCATTCTACCTTCAGAGCATGTCTTTACCTGGCTTTTTTTTTTTTCCTGTGGAACTGTAAATAGACTTTTCCTTTGAAGCTTTAAGTCCTTTCCAAATATATCTTCAATGTTTGCTCTGTTATGTAACCAGTATTTTCTTAATCTTAAGTGGCAGCATTTGGTTGTGTTCTGACAGAATATTGTAACTAAATACGCAGTCTGAATAAGATATGCACATAGCATTAGAGTGCTGTGTGCATATGAGCAAAAAAAGCTCCAAGATTATGTGGAAGATGAACCATTTAATGATGTCAGTAAATTCTCAGGTGTTGCTGACACACCTTGAAAAGGGCAGATCTTCTGGAGCATCTATACAAATGCAGGACTAGTGAATAAAAGCCAGCTCTGAGCTTTGGCCTGAAACAAAACTTGTCCTTCCATGTTTTCCTACGGTCACTAAGTTATAACTGCCGGTCTTTAAACTGCCACACAAGTTCACTGCTGAACTTCTATTTTCTGATTAACGGAAATTTCTACACTTTTTTTTAAAACATGAGCTTCTAACCACAGTATCTGATGAAAGAGGTATTACTCTCTGACCTCCCAGAGCACCACAATTCATACAATATGCTGCACTGAAATGAGCAAGAATGGATAAGGAATAACCTTTTCTAAATTTCTTTAAAAATCAAATTCTCAACCACACACCTAATCTAAATACACACAGCATATGTCATAAATTGATATGAGATTTCAGTTGCAGTTTCTAACTCACTCTTCCATACAGAATCTTAATTTTGGATCTGTAACTAACATTTTCAGGTTTATGCATCAAAAATCCCCTAACTGGATTTTAGTTACTACAGACTGACCATTGCTGACTGACAGTTGACTGCTTAGTCTTAGCTCATAAGGACCATTAAAACTTCTTAAGCATCCGCTAAATTTTAAGATGTGCTTTACCTCAATTTTTCCTTATACTCAAATGAACATGGTTTATTTCCTTCATCTTTGAGCAAGCTTTGGGAAGACTATGATTTCAGAATCCAAATCAGCTCCTTCATAGATAAATATTACCATCTGATTTTGAACACCATTTTCTGCAGATATTCGATTCCTAACTGGCCTAGTCGTAATGGAGGAATCCAGCAATGTAAGTTGCACAAATACAGTTTGGAACTAGTCAACATAACAGAAAACTGGACCATAAAACTACGAATACACGGAACTGAAGAAGTTCTAATAGCTAAATCTACTATTAGTCAACCCTATGAGGAACAAGAAACAAGCTATTTCAGGTTTGTCAACTTTTTTCTTAAAAATTAAGATCAAACTCAAAACCTGGGACCTTTTCCAACCCCAGCTGAAGTATTATCTCAGGTTCCTTTCTCACACCTATGAGTGCTGAAAACCAGGCCAATATCCCCAAAATGTAAGTGAAGTCATGCTTGTACGTTTATGGGCATTTGACATACTTAGAATGGATAGCTTTACCCTGACAGGGAAACATACCTGTTGGTAACAGGTTTTTCAACATCTAATTATCATGCTGGTTTTATTAAGGATATGAGTAAGCTTTAAGTGGAATGACCACAGCAAGAACAACGCACAGAAGCAGTTACACTGCAAGCAGTGCACACACTAACACGTTGTGAAATACTGACATGAGTACTGTGCATCACCAGTTCAGGTATGTAATGAAGTATTATTTGCTTGCTGATTTTTGTCTCTAGCGCTCGAGCAAATGAAAAATGGATTTCTCATGAGCATTAAGTTACTCAGTTTTCTCAGAATTTTTACTGTCTGCACTTAGTACACAAGAGTTGGTTTTGTTAGGATTATCAGTGTGAGTCTAGAGACTAAGAATTTTAAGACGATTGAACTACACAATCAATCAGCATATTTAGTTCTGTGAGTCCTCTAGCTCTCTTCCAGGCTCTGGTACTGTTAATACTACAGGCCTTGGTCCTGTAACCTAATATACATAGGATGATTATAGCAATTGGGGCTTCTTACAGCAAGCCCATTACGCTCACAGAGAGTACCCAGACTTTCACCATTCTTCTGGCTGCCACCAGTCACCAGGGCAGTAACACATCACGGGCCTCCCTCCGGCCACGTACCCTGCTGATACCTGCACCACCCTGCACCGCCAAGCCTGGCACTGACTCTCTCCACACAGTGAGAAAACCCCCTGACAGACAACCATCCAACAGTTTAACTGATACTGAGGGGAAACGAAGACACTATAAAGTTTCTTATAAAGAAATACACTGGATTTTCTGCAGGAAGTTTGAAAGTTATTCTATCTATGTAAAAACACAAATAGTTCTACTTCTTATTCAGATAAATGTACATTTGCAAGGTGGAGGCAAACAGCAGAGGCGATAAGAAGCCGGGGAGGTGTCAGGCAGGCAGAAGTTTCTAACCGGGCGGTCAATACCGCTGCGGCGGCCCGGCCGGGCTGTGGCAGTCTCCATGACACCGCAGCTCGCCGGCCGCAGGAGTGCGGCACTCTGGGAAGCGCCGCTTCCCTGCCATCTTCCTCCGGCCGCTCTCGGGTTCGGCGCCGGCTCCCCCGGCCCCGCTCGCGCCTCACCCTGGCCGGGCTAAGGCTGGGGGACTGCGGGCTGCCCAAGGTCACACCGCCGGCTCCCCGCCGGGCCAGGCCCGATTCTCCCTGCGCGGCTCAGACCGGCTCCCTCGTCCTCCGCAGTCCCTCGAGGGCCGCTCCCCCGGCACGGCGGGGCTGGGCCCGGGGATCCCTCCAAGGGCGCCCGCCCCTCCC
>VYZQ01051324.1:0-11584 GCA_013400655.1 Mystacornis crossleyi
CGGAGCTGCTGGCCATGGGGAAGGTGCAGGCTGGCGTGCAGGAGACTCTCACTGCTCCTCACTCCTGTGCCTGAACGGAGCACGCAGCTGTTCCTTTACCAGTGGTTCATGCTCTGGTCGATCACAAAAACCTGCAGTTTATCGTAAAATAAAATTGGGGTGAGAAAGACCCTTAAGATCGAGTCCAGCCATAAACATGACACTGCCAAGTCCACCACTAAAGCAGGTTACTAAATGCTACATCTGCATGTCTTTTTTAATACCTCCAAAATATTTAATAAGCATGAGAAATGGTCTCTTGCATTGAGCCCTGACAGGGGCAGAGGAAAAGTGCTGTGTCCCCTCCTGTTCCCCTGTCCTGTCCCAGCCTGCTGCCCCTCCAAAAAGCTGGGATGCCTTATGCATCACCATGCTGTGCTGCAGAGGAATCCTCCACAACACCCCTTTGTATTCCTTTTAAAGACATTTGCCTTGTCACTTCCGATGCCCCTTTCTTTCGTGTCTGAGACATTGGGAAAGTATGTACTTGGAGATGCCTGCGTGTGAAAGGGAATAGCTGCCTGGGCCATAACATGAGACCTCAACACACAGTTGTGTCCTAATTGCATAGAGAGTGAAACATGACCTGTTACAGCTGGGCAAGTCACCAGAAACAGCTTTTCATTTGGCTTTTGCCTTTACCACAACATTCATTCAAAACAGCAACAAAAATTAAGATTTCATAGCTGGAGAGCTCTTTCTTTTTTAAAGAAACATCAAGGCAATTTTCTAGTGATGTTGGTAGAACCCAAATGTAATTAGCACAACCACATATGATACTTTGTGCATTTATTGGGATAATAATACCACTACTAAAGATTTCCAAAGCCTTTTAACCTCTTCAGTGTGGAATGCAAATACTAAACAAGCTTGCAGATCAGTGAGGTAGGTAGGAATGGTTATCTTTCCAGCAGAATAAATTATAGATCCTTCCCATGATAAGCACAGTGTTTATGCAGGTAATTCCTCCCTCCCCCCTCCCATATAAATTCCACCCTTCCAGATAAGAGTTTACCTATATGTGTTTTATGTGGTCACATATAGATTTGAAGCCTGCTCTTTAAAATGGATTTGTCTTATGCCCTTCACAGATAGTGCTGTTGAAGAGAGAAGAGCAGGAGCCATTTTAAATTCTCTTCCCCCACAATCGAGTATCTCTTAATTAACTTTGATGTCTACCTTTCTTAATGTACAATGAATTTGGGGGGATGGTGAGGAGTAAAACTGCCTTCTTGGGATCAACTGTGAACATGAGGAGAAGCAGAGCAATGAAGGGAACTAGTGGGGGTTCCAGCTCACCAGCTGCCCTGAAGAGAGCAAGGCAAAGTGGGAGAAATTTTTGGAGTGGAGGAAGTCTGGGGAGGTCCTGTGTGTTGGTGAATGGCAAGCATAGGTCTGAAGTCTTTCAGCTATTCTGTGAACAGGAGAGCTGATGTTTCAAAGCACACGTGCCAAGAAAAGTAGACATAGGTATCTAATGCATGTGAGTATCTGTACACAGAATGACCTTGGAGTAGCAGTTGCGTTCGGTAAACTTGCACTTGATATCACTTTGGACTAAAATTTCACATGTAAAGAAGCCCTGAACCTGATGTGGGGCAAAGCTGAGTATCAGTGGAAGGAATGAGTCATAGTATTTCTGGGATCAATCTTGGCACAGGAACTGTATGCATAGGGAGGAAAGTCTAAAGAGAAGCGTCCAGATGAAAAATGCAAAGGGAAGTATTGGTTGCTGTAAGCAGAGGGGAAAGTAGGAGGAGGGAACAGCAATTGCAAATGTAATTGGTATTACATAGCCTTTAAGGCTGGGAGTAGAACTTGATACAGAAGGGAAGTGCCAAGAGGAGAATGGACAAGGTGGTAGTCACATACCTGCTATGCAAGAAATCTGCTTCAATCACTGTTTAGAGCTGAGTGCCACAAAACTGTCACTTGAAGTACTCAGTTCCCTAGAATTAAGTATCTTGAAGCAGGTTTTTCTTCCCTTAGGTATGAAAGCTTGCCACTTAGGAAATTCATCTAATTGTGTAGCATTTACAGAGAGTCCTGTGCTGCCAGTGACTCTTGTATGCCCATAACCATTATGGCTGGAGGTAGGTCACATCTTTCTTAGCAAGTCCTTCCCAGGTAGGAGAACATGCTCAAAGCTTGAATCTTTGGCAAAGGGGACTGCTCTGTGCCAAACTTTACCTTCCAAATGTGTGTTTTGGTGTCTGAGCAAACACTGCATTTAGGTGTGAGACAGGTGCAGTCTCACACGGAGATGCATGATATGATCCACATGTGGGTTTGGGTCTTACCAGAACTGTGCACTACCTCCTCCCTGCTCAAAGCTTACACGTGTTTGCATTGGTGTAGTGCAGGCTTCAAAGCTCCAGATGAAACAGTACAGAGTATCTGACTAGTGGTGCCTTGTCAAGTAGAAGAAAATGAGTACTTAAATGACCTCCTGTTTCCCATTGTCCATGTCTAGTGACATGGTACATCCTGGGGCAGGGAGAGGAGTGCAAGCCAGTTTCTGGGGTGTGTGGCATACCTACACTAAAAGAGCTTGAAAAATTAGGATGGTGATTGGTTTGTAGGAGAGTTAAGCAGTCGACTTCTGCCCTTTGTTGCTTGGTAGGTAGCACTGCACTATACCCCTCCAGGCACTGCTCATCTGCATCATCCAGCAGTGGGGTAATGAAATTCCAAGGTCCTGGCCCATTTTGTAGCTGCAGTTGGCTGCACCCTGGCCTGAGCTGATGCTGTGTCACTGCCATTCTGTTCTCCCCATCTGCTCTTTCTCTGAACTCCTTCCGCTGTGCCTCTGTGGGCTGGGGGGCTTCTGTTTGTGGCTGTGCTTTGTCTGTCAGTACTCCTGGGATGGTGCAGTGTGACAGGGCAAAATGAGGCTATAGTGGGGGGACACTTAGTGGGGGGAATCTTCCAATCGCAGTACACATCCAGGTCTGCACATGCAGTTAACCAGAACTGTGCTCCTTCTGGGGGAGTCTGTGCATTACAGGAGGCAGGGGTATTGGAAAGTCTCAGTGTGCAGGGAAACAGGCAAGGGCTTACAGGCTCTTGGTGTCAGATGCCAAAGTTGAAGATGTTAATGGTTGTGTAACTAGAAGTCAGCAGGAGACAGAACACAAGCTCTTCTGTGTGGGGTACAGAGCAACCACATCTCTAACCCACGTTAGAGTTTGTTTGGGTACTTTTGTTCCTGATTCTCCTGAATGAAAACTTTGCGTTTGATGGGGTTTTTTTTCCTCTTAACCTCTCAAAAAAAAAATCTGCAAGAAGGCAGTATTTTCATTCCTGTAATTAGTAATAATTATTATATTGTGATAATAGCAATAATACTGAAAATAAAGCATGTTCTCTGGTGTGGTTGTGTTTGGGTATTTTGCTTTAGTACCCAAAAATGTATTGGCCTACATAAAAAAGAGTTGCTCCATCCAGGTGTGTGAGCCATCTGTAACGTTGGATTGGTTGTGTCTTTCAGGTCAAAGCCACTGGACAGGAGCTCTTTCAGCAAGTTTGTGATTTAGTGAAGATTAAAGAGCCTCACTTCTTCGGCCTCAGCATTGTTAAAAGTAAGCAAACTCAATGCACGAGCAAGTGACTTGGCAAACATCCACGGACCCGCTTGTGTATTTACAGTGTGTGCATATATACACAGTGGCTGTGCCTGCAGGGGGAATTGGACTGTAATAAGGTCACAAAGTATGTAGATTATGCAGAGCCTTCCCAGAGCTCTTTTGATCTTTGGTATGTGGGCAGACAAATTGAGTAAAGGGGGGGCTTTTGTTCTCCACCTTTGTTCTTAGGTTCCACCTCTTTGTGGGGCTTGCTTTCTCTCCTGCAGTGTTAGTTGCTAGTCAACATATTTGTTACTGTATTCAAAACTACAGGTATTGAACAGGAAGTAGATTTTAAAAGGACTTTGGAGCTGAAAGTGTTACTTATCTTCTGAAGTCATACACGTAGAATGTGGCAGTGGGGAGGAAACTCAAATGATTGTAAGGGACTGAATGCATGTGTGGGACACATTGGGTTTTGAAATATCACGTGGGAAATGCAAATCATCTTAGTCCATGAGTTAAAGTCCAGTTTGCTTGGTCCTACGGCTTAGTATTGGCCGGGAAATGGCATTAAGATGGTGCCTTAAAGAAGCAAATTGATATGAGAGATCACATTTCTGGTATGGTGTGAGCATTGGCATTCGCTCCCACACCCCAGCTCCTAGTAATTAGAAATGGATCTGTTGTCTTGTTTATCTCGCATCCCCACATTTCCAAAAGCACCGAAAGACTTTTCTCTCCTCCAAAAGATTTCTCAAGTGTGTTATTTACAACTGCAATTCTGGATATTTCGTTGAAATTACAGTAGTCTTTTAGAAGTCCTTCTAAAGAAGGTTTATTTTGCCTCTTTATCAATATATGGGATAAAATAAGGGGTTTTTTCTAAGTTTGTCTCATTTTCTTTATGCTCTTATTCTGTAAGAACTGCTTTTTTTTGAGTGCAGCATTCAAACTGAGAGGAACATAAGCTTTTTATCTCTGTAAGAGAGATTCCTTAAACCTAATATACCTGTGCTTTAAACCAGCGCAATTTTTTTTAGTGTGAGGAAGACCTGAATGTTCTTAACTTTTTTCACAAATCATCTATGTTTCTGAGTCCTCCCCTTTGGGACATTTTTTAACACCAGGTTTTGCCTATTCAACTTGCAGGACGTCTTGGCTGAAATTGGAGCCCCTGTCCTCTCCTGGAAGACAGGGCAATTTCATTCCTATTTTCTTTGAATTCTTCTTTTCTTCCCATATTTCTTTCACGTTTTTCCCCCTTCACATGTTTCTTGTTTCATATTTTCCACACCCTGCTTTTTCCTTCCCTCACACCTTTTCTGTGAAGCTATTTCCTTCACACTGTCAAGCACAGGGGTTCTGGTCCCAAAATACCCTGTTGTGGCAGATGCCTTTCAACCTGTTGGAAATGCATTGTAACCACTGCATCCCAAAGAGCATAATAAAGCTGTTCTAACTGGACTTTAGAGTATATTGTCCACAGCTTTAGGTGGAAACTGTCTTCTCACTTCACAAAAGTATTCTTCTTTTTTAGAGCAGCTAATTCTTCCAGAAAGCTCTTAAAAAGTCAAGGAAAAGAGTTACAGGGCTCCAGCAGCCTTAATTAACATCTCTTTTTTTTATTTGTTTCAGGAGTTGGTTGTTTGCTTTCCTGAAAGGAAATACTTTTTCTCTTCCACAAGTTGATTTCTTCTCTGCCTTGTTTTGGTCAACAGACTGATGATCATCTCCTTCGCTGCCTGTGGTAGCTGAGGTCTTGCTTCTATAGCAAGTGTAGCACTCTCAGTCTGGCATTTGGAAGTAGCCTTTAAGTCATTGCCTGCTTCTCAGGGATTTTTGACTTTACCACAAGCTATCACCTGAAGAAAGGGAGGCTCTCAGGTCAGGGTGGGGGGAGGTCTGGGTAAGTTTTGCATTCCTAGGATTGCCTTGTGGGTGCTTACGTTGACTGCCTTGGCTGAGCAGCAGGTCAGTGTACATCCCACAGAGGCTGGGAAGCGGGGGGCCTGGGCCTGGTCTGTGAGGAAAGGCTGAGTTAGGTATCCAAAAACTGGAAAGGAAGCATCTACATTTTTGAACAAGGTAATCCTCTCCTGCATCGTGCTTCCACCTCTTTGCTGCAGCTCCAAGAAGACATTTTTTTTTTAATTGCCATCCTGTTTTAATAATGATATTTTCCTTGTTTCCTAATGTGTATTTATTTTTGGTGGCCTGATACTGCCACATGCAAAACAAGGTATTCTAATCCACCTGCATCCATTACTTTGCTGCTAATTTGTCAACAAAACCCTGACTGTCAGCAGTAGCAAGAGAATGAAAATTAAAGGATTTCTACAGAACTATAGCCAATCACACTGCATGGATTATCTGGATTAGGAGCCCATTTGACCTGCAGACGTTGTACAGATACACTAATGCTCAGTTGGTCTCATAGTAAGTATGTGTGTGAGGGGGAGAGGTTGGGGTTCTTAATCATAAACAGAAGTTTAACCCCTAAGCGTGGCAGAAAGGCAAATAGCGCTGCAAAGCACCATACAAACTGCAAACCATGAATGCTGTAAGACCTAAGATATAGGTCTTGGAGCCTGTTTCCCAGCATTTGATGCCTAAATGTGTTGCCTTCTCTTCTGGCTGTTGCAGATGCTAAGGGCAAGCTTCAGGATTAAAGGTAACATTAACAGTGTCAGGACAGAATTTTTTATCCCTTCTGCCCTTGAACTGTTTTTTTATTCTCAAGAGGAAAACCACTTCAACTAAATGTATTTGGGGAGAAAAAAAGTTGTTTCTGTAAGAGGCTGATCACTTTGAAAATCAAGTTCAGGAATGTCTATTAATGGGAGGTCCTAGAAACCTTGGGACATGTTGCTCTTCTAGTTTTGTCATGGATCATCAGGCAGGCTATACCTTGCATGCTCCTGCTGCTGAAGTGCCTTTTTTTTTTTTCCTTGTAGTTTGCTCAGTGAAAGATCCTGCGACCCTGCCAGGTTCAATCTGGTTCCATAGGCTTCAGCAGCTGGGTCTTATATGGTAAATCCTCCTGTAGGGTCAGCCTTATCTAGTGCCCTGCAGGAGGTTTCCCCCTTGTTATCAGAAAGTGTGTGCAGCGGCCCATTCAGTCTTCTAAATCAAAACCAATTGTCAGCAGACAAAGAACAGCCAGGCTTCCTTTGCTGTTATAACCCAGATCCCTTCGATCCTTAGTTTTGGGCAATGCCTTTCTAGGTACAAACCTTGCTTGACCTAAGCAGATGGAAGCCTTCAACTGGGAAGGTGCAAGACTGCAGCTCCTATACCCTGCAACTGTCTCTGTGTCCTCTTATGAATTTGTCAGTCTGGCTTTCTTACAAAACCGAATCCCTTTGCTTCAGCTCCCCTGCCTCAAGGATGATGCTTTGGTTTTTACAGCAATGGCTATTCACCTTACCAGGCCCATGCTTCCCAGCATGTGCTTAGCAAGGAGCTCAGTGATCAACTCTGCCAAAACCACTCTGCCTCCAGTTAACTCTTCTGCATCTGTATATCCCCCAGCACTGAAGTTCGTGGACAGAATATGCTACCATGTTATCTGTATATTACATGGGTATCTCTTATAACAAAGAGTCTCTTAGGAAACAAATAACAAAAGTTCTCTGAAATACCTTAAGACGATTTCTCCACACCAGTCCTTCCTCACTATCCCTGCTTCTTCCCTGTCCTCTCTTAAATCTGCTTGCATGGTTGAACCTCCTTTATGAATTTTTCCTGTATTCTAACCTAAGGTACAACTCTATTACAGTGACTTTGGTACCTCAAATGAGTTAAATGCAATATAAGAAAAACACGTGCAGAAATGTACCACCTAGAGGGAATTGCAGGGGTTCAGATGTCCGGAGAGTATAAAGTACTCCCTGAAAGGACTTATATGGTCTTCTCCTATGAAGGCAATTTTTTGCCTGTACCTGCTGTCAATGGTTTCTCCTTCGGTTTCAGTACAACATCCAGCCAAGTGCTCTCCTGCCTGAGAATTGCAAGGGGTTTGTTTGCCCCTGGATAAGCAGTGCTGAAAATGGTTCTGCAGCTCCTCTTGTGCTTCTTCTTGCTCCCTCGTGACACTGCCAAAGTCTGGGGATCTTTGCCTGGGCATGCCTTGTTGCTAAATGTAAGATACCAACATAAAATTCTTGCAGTACCTATACAGTACCAGGAATGAATGAGCCTTTTGCTCAGTGTTCAGACCTCAGCAGTTCCTAACAGCCACACGATCTCGGGCTTCTTGATATTGTCTCCTTTCATGCTACCCTCCACATGCCTTGTGTCCATCCCAGCTAAAGTGACCTCCCTTGCTTTACTCCCAGCCTCTGCTGTGATTCTCTCCTTCACTTGGGATACATATACTTTCCAGCTAAAGCTAAAAACACAAGGTTATCCTGAACCAAGTTCTTTTAGACACTTTAGTAAACTAGTCAACCAGGTATCAGAAAGTGGACAGCATTTCTTTCTACTGGCTTGAAAAGTAACACCAGGAGCATCGAGAAGTTATGTAGAGGTGGTAGGAGCAGATGCCGTGTGGATAGTGATTTTCCTCAATCACTAAGTCGTGGGACCTTGTGGAGCTCCACATGCAAAATGAGTGTGTAGTCAGCGTTTCTTCAGTAAACAAACAAAAAAATCCATGCTGGTGCTCAGGTTATGTGAGGTCTACAGCATGTGTTGTGAGGTATTTTTCAGTGTGGGGGTTTTGTTGTTTTTTGGGTTTTTTAAGCTTCAGCTCTCCCCTAACCCTAGCATTCCTCTGTCCTGCTCTCACTCTCTTTCCTGTTGCACCTCAAGGGACATAATGGTGTTGCCATGAAGCTTCTTGAAGCATCTGGGAAAGGTTAAGCGCAATAGCCATGGATAATTTTTTCCTTTCTCTTCTAGGTAGAAGATGCTTGCTATGTTGAAATTTGGTTTTGCACTAATTAATAATTTATTTGAATCCTATTCTTCTGGTCTGTCTAGTTGCATTGCTAAAATATACTTGACTCAGCCAAATTTGTTAATGGGATCTTCCTGGCTGCCTATGGGGCCCAAGCTCTGACTCTTGGTAGGATGCCTTTGTGGAATTTCTTGGTGCTCCTAGGCCAAAATGAGCACAGGAGGAGAACAGGTTTTTTGGCATTCACCATTACTTGGCTTTTATGCAGAGAACTCACTTTTCATAAAAAATGAGATGAGGAGGAACTGGTTAATGCAAAATAATGGCCTTTAGTTTAACAATGACTCAGAACTGATTTGACCCTGTATTACAGCCAAAATTTTCTATTCCCATTTTTCCTGCAGTGTTAGTAATGCCTATTGTAAGTCTGCATCGCTCACTGGAACTGTGTCACTTTTTTCTAACTGGGGACTTGGCCCATTATTTTTTTGCAACAATGTGTGTCCTCTATTTTTTAAATACATAAAATGTGCTAAGCTAATATTGCAGAATGGAAGTGTTTTTCATTTCTGGTAACTGCTTATTTTGAAATGTGATTTTTACAGCATAAACCTTCAATCTCATATGAGAATTCTTAAAGGTGAAATTGGGAGAAATGTGTAAATTGCCTCACTGCAAAGGGCTGTCCAGATGCATTTCTTGGGATTGCAGTGCAGTGCACTGGTGAGTTGTTCCTGGTATTTGTACACACATACGTGGGGGAACCTTTCAAGAGAAGCTGATGTATTCCTAAGATCACCTGCAGTGCTGAGATGAGATTCATGAACTCGGTGTCAGTAGCTGCAGGTGGATGAGAGTGTATTTTTATGTGTGCATGCTTCTCAGTCAGCTTCTTAGTACCTTTCACTTGTCCTTCAGCTGAGGCCAGTGAAGCAATGACAGTTTGTACCTGCTGAGTATCCAGCCCCGTTTGGATCCACAGATCAAATTTATTCTTCCCTGGAAAGGGGGCCATCTGTGCATTTCTATATTGTCCTTTACAGCACTGCTCAGGGGTGCTGCAGTTTGGTGCCCTCATATCGGTTAGAGATGCTTATTTTCAAAGCAGATAGTTTTAGCATCTGGCAAAAGATCTCTTAGGTTTCATCACTAATCCAGTATAAGGGAAAAAAAAAACAAAACCCAAAGCCATTTACAAACCAGTAGGGCTGCGGAGGGAAAAGGCTCCTTGTTTTTGTAGATGGAGGCTTACATTGCAAGTTGACATTCCAGCAATATTAACTTCATTAAGGAAGGAATTCAGTGCTGCATTCTTGCACAGGAGGGAGGATGCTGAACTGAGCTGGGGAGGAGTGGGACCCCCAGGGAGAGATGATACATTGGGGTGTTCTCCTGTAGCCTGCCTTATTCTTGTGGTTTATGTGCTCCTCTCAGTAAGCCTGATAATAACCTGGAGTCCTCAGGTATGGCATCTGGGCCCTCACAGAATCATCTCTAACCTAATTAACATGACAGATAAATATGGGCTGTGGGATGTGGGTAACAAATGGCTTTACTACAGTGTAACTGTTCTGTCACAGTTTTTCCCTTTCTGACTTGATATTCAGGTGTGATGGGATGGTGCGGGGTATGTCACTGTGCTTGCTGTTGCAGTTTTCCCTCCTGATTGAGGAATATTTAGAGAAACACATTAATTACCTCTGGGCATGGGATCATTCTTGAGCTAGAAAGGAAAACTGTCCCTTCAACTTGTTACAGCCTCTTAACAAGGTGTCAGCTAAAGACCCCAGTGCTGGCAGAGCCAATACAGGCTTTGCCCAGCATTGCTGTGCCATCAGGACCAGCCCCGTGGTGTGTGGGGAGCCAGCAGTGGAGTTCTTTCCCTGCTCCGGGGCTACCAAAGCCCAGGGAGGGACTGGGTGCCATGCTCAAGTTATCCCACTCCTGTCGCTTGCTGTGCAATTGATTCCTAAATGAGCTTTTGCTTACTTTTTAATAAAAGTTTTACAGAGTGGTGCTTACTAGCTTGGCAGCTGGCAAGAGACAGAGGCAAGTCTAACGTGAGCAATCCCTTCTCTCTCTCACTGACTGGAACTTCCATCAGCCTCTTCAAGGCAGTGTTATCTGATCTTAATGGACCTAGAGAAGGAAGGGTTGGGGCCAGTATAGCCCCCCAGCCACCCTATCTTACAGGCAGAAGTGAAGAGGCAGATACAAGATGCAGTCTCTGTGATGATAAAAAACTCTTCCTCTTCTTGTCAAAACAGCAAAAATAACTTCTATATGATCTTGTGTGTTATACGCTTAAATTCCCACCACCAACACTTTCGGTATTTCCATACAGCCGTTTTGATGGTGCTGTTAAATACTGATTTGTTTTTGTATGTGATATGTCAAGTAATGTGATAAACAGAAGTGTAAGTGTATTAAAAGTACAGCTGCAGTAAGCACATTGCAGGAAAGTGCATGGAGACAGAAACAGGACTTTTCTGGACATTGTCCTTTTTGTGTCCAGTGTTACTGATATTTTATAGACAGTTTCCTAGTAGGGTGATGTGTGGGCCAGTTCTGGATAGCACCAGGTGTGGTTTCTTTAACTTGAGGTGGGAGGTGAAGGAGGTGACGATAGAGGGTTGTTTTGCTTGCTTGTTTTTTGAAAGCTAGCAAAGAAAATATTTGCAGTATCTGTCCCTGTCAGGATCTGGAATGCTTTGGAAGGGTGACTGCGAGGTAGCTCAGAGCCCCTTCAACACCTGCTGTAACACTGACCGTGCCAGGCCTGCATCTGCCATGCAGACACAAGGGCAGGCTCTCATTTGGAAGTCTGGGCTGATCTTAAGGGGCAAGAAGTTTGTTTTGTGAAGGGTTCTTTTTTTCTTTTTTTTCCTTCCCCTTTTTTCTCCTGCTCCTTTCATGTCTAAGGAGCAAGCTCTTCATCTTGGCACTTGTGTCACCTGTCAAAACACTGTCCTAAGCAAGATCAAAGAGTAGAGGGACTGGTCAGGTGAATGTGCTCAGCTGGCATTGCTGCTGCAGCCTGAAACACCTGTCAGGTCTTGTCTTTTTTTTTTTTTTT
>VYZQ01051324.1:11597-32598 GCA_013400655.1 Mystacornis crossleyi
TTTTTTTTTTTTTAAGAGACTTGAAGACTCAGGGAAAAAATCTTTCGCTGGCTGAGTTGTTTGTATTTGATAATTGGTAAGCAGTGTTATGAAACGTCAGCTTTGAAAGCAGCATAAAGCTCTTCCAAGATGATGTGCCATTCAGGCTGTGTCTTGTTCACTCTCACTAGGGTGGAGAGCAAGTCCTGGTCCTTTAGTCTTTTGAGGCAGGCCAGGTTTCCCTTCCTTTCATTCATCTTTTTTCTATATGAAAGAAGTCGGGTGTGAGCAGGAGACACCAGACCTTCTGAGGAAGGCGTTGGTGTTTGGTCCTCTTGTTTCTCACCCTTTCAGAGGATCCCCTTCCCATGCAGAGGGTGAAACCTGTCAAATACCCATCTCTGTTCATTTACTTGTGCCCTGTTGGACCATGGTGCTACATGATGGCAGAATACAAGCCTGGGTAGGGCTTGCTTGTTCAATAACAATAGAAAACTGAATCCAGTAAGCTGACAGTACAATTAGCTTGGTAAGATGATGTTTTCCTTTTGTAAATGGCTTCTTGATTTTAAAGCAGGAATTCTGCATTTCTGGCTAAGGTGTTTGGGAACCTTTAGCTCAGGATCTCTTGAAGGCGTGACTGACCTTCCTTCCATACTGTCTGGAGTAGCACATGTACTTAAGAGTACTTTTTTTTTTACCCCCTGCCCTGTCTACTCCCTGGTCAGCTTTGTTTTAAAATGTATTGCTTGGAAATAACTTGTAGAGTCATTTAAATGTTTAATGACTAAAAAATTCTAATTATTTAGCATTAAATTCCTTTTTTCTTATCTTTCAGATAATGAATATGTTTTTATAGACCTGGAGCAGAAGCTCAGCAAATACTTTTCAAAGGAATGGAAGAAAGAGACCACCAAAGTAAGAGGGGTGTTTAATTTTGGAGGCTGCTGCTTTTTGATTGGACTACACAGTGAAATGAAAACTCTTAAACGAGTGTCCATAAAGCATTTCTTGAGGATGGTCTGCAGAATACTTTTCAGTAGCAAGACGCAGTGACTTGTGCACAGCTGTACGATTAATTAAAAGAGCTAAACCAGCCCCGTACACAGCTTTACCTGAGCAATAGTAACCACATGGTTGCTGCTTGTCTGCAGCATAAGTGGAGAAGGTCAGTTGGTCAGTTTTCCCTTTGAATTTAGTCTGGATCTTAGTCTGGAGACTTCATTTTTATCCTTAAGCAAACCAACCTAGAATAACCTTCTGTGACTTGAATCTGATATGAGGGAAATGACTGAAGCTGTGACTCTTCCCAGAGTAAGTGCTAAAGGACAGTGGAGGGAGAGGAGCTTTTCTGAGCAGAGTTCTAGTTCTTTAGGGCTAGCTAGCCCTGATAAGGGAGGGAAAAGCTATGTGAAATAAAGACAAGGCTATGTAATTGTTTAATGCTGTTCATTCAGACATGATAATGCCTGTTTGTGTGTGTCATTAATAGAGAAGCCATAGACTAGAACAGAGTATAGCATGCAATTCCTTTCAGATATCTTAATTGGGTCATTATGACTTTTTCCACTTTCCTTAAGGATTTTCTTTTGCAGAGTAGGCAACTTGCCATTTCTGCTACTTAGAGAAGTTTGTAGATGACTTGTGAGGTTTGGGGATCTCTCTTATCCCCAAGCATGTGCTCTGTTCTTTCCAAACGAGTGATAGTTACTTCAAAGACAGCCAGAGTCATTTGGAGGGCTGTCTGTCCAGCCAGTGAGATCTTCCCAAAGCAGATGTTTCTGGTCACCTCAGGATGGGGTATGCTTTGAGGTTGCTTTGTGATTGGATTCTTGCAACACTTTTCTGGTTAGGATAAGTGTTGAACCTCTGATGTGATGTGAATCATAAAAGACCGAGTGAGTTGCCATTGGCAGTACCCCAGTCTGAGATGAGTTAGCCTACTAGACTGGGTTAATTGACAAGGATTTAATTCCTGTGAAGAGGTTTCAGGTGGAAAGCCCAGTCCAGCTGATAAAATAGGGTGACTGTGAACAAGTTCTAGAAATAAAATGGAGATATTTATATGATCAAGAAGCTGTCTCCAGCAGATGTGGAGGGCATGCCCTGTACCGTGTCCCATTGAAATGAGTCTGACCAGCAAAGCCTTGGACCCACCTCTGGGGGCAAAGTTATTTGTGTGAACATAAAAGTGGCAAAGTAGGAAAGATGAGAGATTTAGCTAGTAAAATGTTCCTTTCTTCTTTTTCCCCTTTTTTCCTTTTCTTTTTCTCCTGTTTAAACAAGCCTGTAAGTCAAAAAGACAGGCTGTAGTTAAAACAACAGGACTCATGCCGGCTTTCTTCTAACAGCACTCCTCAGTGTGAAGCAGACACCAACATTGCCTTTTGGTCTGTGGCTGCAGGAACGTGTGAATAACTAACCACGAACCCTGCCAAACAACAGGCACGGCACTGATACCAGGCTGGTGTGCCTCAGCCCCAGGCAGCGACTGCTGAACGTGACAGCGCGCGTGTCCCTGCTGAGTGATGTGGTGTGGTGCGGGGATGGACGGTTGCTCCTAGGAGTGCCCTGGAAACGCCAGGGCCGTGCCAGCTTGGCACGCTGCCCTGCCGCCTCGCCTGGCGCTTTGAGGGGGGCTGGGTTAAACTTGCTGCGTTCAGCACGAATGTGTTTGTGGTGCTGCCAGGTGCTGAGCTAGGTAACTCTGGGCCAGGCTGGGTGTCCCCAGGCTACACTGGGACTCTTACACCAGCTCATCCCTCCTATCCATGAATCTTCTGCTCTTCCTAGGATATTTTGTCGTTCGACCTGTCTGATGTTTTGTGATGCCTCATTGTCATGAGCCTCCAAGACAGTCAGACTCCCCCCATAAAACTTGCCAAGAGCTAAGAGTAGAAAGTGAAAAGCAGTATGGGGACTGAACTTCAGAGAAGAGAACGTTACCAGATAGGGTAACAGGAGTTTTGGATGCTTATCATAATTTAACTTGTCGTCTGTCTTTGTTCTAGGGGACAGAGAAATTCAGCCCTCCATTTGTTGCATTCTTTAGAGTACAATACTACGTAGAAAATGGAAGAGTAATAGGGTAAGTTCCCTTCTGTGATAATTACTGTGTTTTGAATTATTCAGTGTGTTCTTAAAATGAAAGAAAAATAATATTTCTTTGTTAAGATCATCTCTGTGAGCTCACTGAAATAAGCTTAAAAAATCTGTTTGAATTTTTTTTTGAAGACCTTCACAGACTTCCTCACTCAGCTATGAATGTTTTCTGCCTGAATCATGCTCCATATCCCTAGGAAAATTGTGACTGCTTTTCCATCTGTGTTGAAAGAGCAGGTTGAATGACGACATTATCAAAACATGATTAGCACTCTTTTGCGTGTGTCTTTTGGTTGTATGAAAAGCACCAGATGAATATATCAAGAATAGTTATTTATATTCCAAAGTACATACTTGGGATCTGTTTTTTGTATTTGAGCAATGCTCTGTGCAGTCTACTCCTGGTAATGGACTTTCCTACATGGACAAAAGAAATTACTTCATAAGTTAAAGTTTTGCATCTGTAGTCCATTCACATGGAATATGGGCTGCACTCAAAACAGCACCACCCTCACCCATGGTACAGAACAAAGGATGAGGTAGTTAAAAATGAACAACTGACAGAGCTAATTTACATCAGCACTTCTGGTGTGACTCTGTCCCCAGGGCAAGCCAGGAGCTGGGATCATTTAGGTAGATTAACATCTTTACCAAGTTTTTGGCATTTGTTCTTGTCTTGAACAAAGCTTATGGTTTTTTATGTTTTCTCTCTCCATAGTCTTTCATTTTTGGCTACAGGGGACTCTTTCTTATGGAGTCTGTTTGGCTAAAAAAAAAGTGGTTTTCATTTCATTTTGCCTTTTTTTGTACAAATGGAGTTTACATATCATTCTGCCACTCTCGAGGTACATATCCTTCACCACCACAGACATATTTCTTTTGCACTAGTAGTTTAATCGGAGAGGTTTGCGGAGCCATGCAGAGATAGTTACCTGGCCCCTTCAAACTATACCTGCACAGTTTTACAGGCAGACTGTAGAGTCCAGCACCTCATCTGCACGTACATGTCAGCAGCCTGCTTCCCGTGATCTCTGAGGGCAGGGGGTGTGTGGGTTATCATGGCTACGCCATAGTTACGCCTTATCAGACAATCCCTGTTAAGCAGCTTGAGGAAGAAGACAAAAACAAGCCCAGGGCTCCCGTGTCTTTTGATCTACCTTGCAGGGAATTAGCTGTTGAAAAGTATCATGAGCCTAAGGCAAGGTGAAACAAAAAAGCAGTGCCAAGTCTAGAGGGGAAAGGAGGACAGGTGTGCAAGAAACAGGACTGGGAGTCCAAGGACTCTCCTGGCTGCTACAGGCTTTCCAGGGAAACAAAGGTGCTTTATTGTAGTCAGTCTCCAAAACAGGTGTGATGTGATTTTTCTTTCATCTACCTTCTGCCCGAACTTCTTAGATCTCATGCTCCTCAAGGTAGAAGCTGCCATTTCTCTTGTTTGTACAACACTCAGTGGGAGAAGACCTTGATCTTGATTTGGTGCTCCTTATACACATAACTGTATCAGGGTGGCATTGGCACCCATCAGACATGTCAAAGTTTAATCCCTCTTCTCAGCAGGATGATGTTTTGAGGGGCCTTATCTGAACTTTGTTCCTGAAGTAAATTTGCCTTTGTCTTGCAGCGATAAGGTGGCACGACAGCTCTACTACTGCCATCTCAAAGAGCAAGTACTTATGTCTCATTGCAACCACAAAGAAGAAATCTACTTCTTGCTGGCTGCCTACAGCTTACAGGCAGACTTGGGCAACTACAGAGAGAAGGTCCATGCTGGCAAATATTTTGAACCCCAGGCTTATTTCCCACAGTGGGTAAGTTTGGGGTGGGAATATTTCTGTCAACAGATAATGCACACAGCAGGAGCTATGCCAAGGTGGTACCTAACTGCAACCATGTGACTTCCCCATCTCCCACTGCAATGATCAGGCATATGGGTAGAGTGTCACCCTGAAGTTCCCTCAGGAGATAATCTCTTGTCTTTGTACTGGATGTAGGTGCATGTTCCTGGGCTCACTCATCAGTGAAGTGGATGGTACATCCTTCTTTGGTGTCAGAATGTGTTGGTATCACATGAATATCTCTGACAGTGCAGCTGTCTTTGTTTAATTCTTCTATGGCTTAAAGGGTTTTGTGCTTCCAATGGTACATCAGCAAGATCTGCAAAACCCAGGCTCTCCAGAAAACCTCAGGGCTGCAAAGCCAAGTCCACTGCCCTTTGTTCCCATCTCTGTAATGCTTTCCTCAGGGATGGATAGACCCAAACCCTACGGGGTAGTACTGCTGTGCAGTGCCTCTGGTGCTTGCTTTGTCATTAATCTCTGGCTCAAGTGCAGTAAGAGGAAGGAGAAAGGGTTTGCACATTTGTTTATAAGCATGTGCATGTGACTTGTGCCCTTCAAGACTTATAACCAAGAAATGATTCAATTGTCAAATGAAGGCAAATTAGCTAAAACTCTGTTAGTTGGCTGCTTGTCGCAGGCAAGTTGCATCTCCCCTGTAGGATGGCACTGTCCCCTGCTTTGGGGAGAGGGTTCACAACAGTGACAGGACTTGTCCTAAAGACTGATAGTCTCTTTTATGCACAAATCCTAGCCTGCCTGCTGTGCTGTGCAGCAGTGTGCCTTTCTCCCAGACAACAGGCCCTCATCCCATGCCCTTTGTTGTTATGGGATGCCTGTCAGGAGGTAGCTAACAAAGGGCTGGAAAAGGTGAGTCTTGTGTGCTGTTTCTGAGGCAGTTAAAGGGCTTATCACAGACTGTTGCTCACCTGTGCTGAGCCACAACCCCAAGCAAGTATGTGGGTGATTTATTACATCATTACAAACAGCAAAATCTGGCAGGCATGGGGACGCTTCTCTCCCTGCCCCTGGGCTCCCATGGGGAGATAGTGAGCAATCGCCTCCTCCAACACAATCACTTCCTTCAACACGTGCTTCTTACCATCTGGCCAAGGGCTGCCCCAAGTCTCGTGCCAGTGAGGAGAGGCAGAGCTGCCCTGGACTGACCCACCCAGCTTTGAACCGTGGAGCTGGCACACCTCTTTCTGCTGACATTGCACAGCTGATGGCATCGATGTTGTCCTCCACCAAGGCCAGCCTTCCTTGTGGGAGGGCAACTAATCTGGCAAGGCATGCAGAGGTGTTAGCAAACAGAGAAAACAAGGGGTTTATTATAAAATGTAAGTGGGAACTGGGTAGTGATGGGGTCTGGTTGGTTTAAGCCAGGACAGGTTGTTTCTGGCAGGATGTTCTCAGGTACCTGGTGCAATCCAGTTTCAAATGCCCCTGGTGGTGGGGGATGTTGTGAAGTGAATTCAGCCAATCATCCCTCTTACCTGTCACTGCCACTCACAGCCTGAAAGGAACAGCTGGGCATGGGAGGGGGCTGAGCTGCCCAGTAGCCTTGTACAGAGAGGGCATATGGGCAAACATGGGAACTGGGCACTTGCAGGGCAGGAGCAAAAGGCCCAGTGCAGGTTTTTCTACTGCTTAGTGAAGCCACGTGCCTGCCAACCACTCCCAATAGATAAAAAAAATACCTTGAGATAGTGTTATCCACCCCTTTGAGAATGGAAATGCTAAATAAGCCTAATGTGTAGTTTCTGGTCTTAAAAGGAAAACCTAGCATTTCTGCCTGTTTGGAGATGTTGCTGTTGATTGTGTTGGCATGCAGAGCAGTATTTGTTATCTGCCCATAAACATTTATGGATGCCAAGAGTTAGGAAAACTAATTCCAATACTTGAAAGTGAAAAGAGCTGACATGACCTCTATAGTCTTGGTCTATTACATTTTTGCCACTATGATCTGTTTGCAAACATCAGTGTCATCTGGGCTGCTTTAAATACTTATCCTCCAGGGAGGTAGAGGCGAATGTGGACTAACATCTTGAGGGAATATATGAACCTCCTCCACCTCCAGCCACTGCTTTGCTGCTGATCACAGCTGCCTCTCGTGGGGATTGCTGAAGAGTTGCTGACCTGTTTGTTTTCTTTGCGGTTTAGATAATTGCAAAGAGGGGGAGCGACTACATCTTGAAACATGCCCCAGAGATGCACCGAGAACAGCAAGGGCTGAGCTCTAAGGAAGCGGTGCTGAAGTTCATTAAGGAGTCCTGCCTGCTGGAAGATGTCCCCGTCCACTTCTACAGGCTGCAGAAGGTTAAACAAAGAGCTGCTTATTTTGAACTTCTCTCCCATCATTAATGGAGTGCAGCATTGCATTTTTCTCTTTCTGTTTGTTTGAGGGCCGGTTGCCTCTGACTCAGAGAGGCCAAACAAATCTAAAATGCTCAACCAGTGAGGCCTGTCCCCACAAACAAATCTGTTGCCAATATACAGATATAGCTGGAATTTAGTTTTGTTCCTCAGCCAAGAAACTGGCCGCAGGAATGGCAAAACTTCATATTTGTCCCTCCCTGTCAGTAGAATTGCACCAGGGAAATCAGTGAAGCCTCTTTTTTTTTTCTTGTTGTAGTTCATTGAAATAATGACAAGAGGTCAGCCAGCTTTCACACAAATGTCACATAATAACTGAAGGTGATACTGAGTCATTCCAACTTTCCTATCCCCTTCCTTCTCCAACTCTGCCAGAGTAGTTGGTATTTTTTCAGCTGTATGCTTTTTTTGGCAGTTTTGGATTCCTACATCGTTGCTTGTTAGACTCCTTACCCAAGTCTGCTTAAACAGAAGGTGCTTCATTTTCACATGCTGAGTGTTTAGATCTAGAAAGAGGACTAATGAGAACTCTTATGTTCCACTTAGGTGAGTGAGACCTGCCTATGCAATTAGGAATGACTTGGGCCTTTTCTCCAGATGGAGATATTCTACTCTGTCAGACTCATAATTAAACTTTTTGGGGTTTTGTGCTCAGTGGGAATGATGTCTGGGAAGTATCCATGTCCTTTGAACTTATCTAACAGCTCTAGTTACTGAAGAAACATGCATTTTCTAAAGAAAATAATTTTTGATCTGTAGTCCAGGCTTAGTTGCTTGCAAGCCATAGATGCTCACCTACCTCTCTTCTGTCCTCTGTTTTGATTCTTAATGCTGTTAATGATACAGTCACAAGAGAGTTAGTTACACTTCAATGCCATTAGAAATCCAGCTGGCAGGACATGATACATTTTATATCTGAAAACACCAATGCTGGGAAATTGGTTGCTCTTAATATCCAAATTCCTGTCTAACTTGAACTTAGGCATCATGTACTCCTCCATGTGTTGTTTGATCCATAATATGCTCTTATTCCTGCCGCGTGACACAGTTACCACATTTTGTGGTGAGAGATCCTCCTTCTAGGTGACACTTGGGTCACAAATCGCCTGATCAAGTGCAGAGGGGTGCCAGGTGAAGGTGTTGGTGTTCTGGCTGCCCTGAGATTTCAAAAGCAGTCACTTTTGTTTTAACACCCTCCTCATGGCTTCTACTGAGACTGGGAACTCCAAAGAAAAATGCAACACACCCCATATCTCTCATTCAGACCAATACTGATTTACGATCTTTGCCCTTAGGAGGCAGAAAATATTTCCTAGTGACTTTGAACTGAAGACATGGATGGCACCAGGGCAAAGGGTGAGGTACTGTGATGGCACAAGGCTTGTATCTTGCAAGCTAGATGAGGAGAGAAAGTTGTGATGTAAAGTTTGAGCTCTGTGAACCCATACATTATTACTCCAAAATTTTCGTCCTACTTTTCCTCCTAGGAAAAAAAGTATGTGTTCACCTCCCTAACTCTGCTGTGTTAGGAGAGGCTGAAAGAATTAGTTCATGATATTTTTTGGTCTTCAAACAAAAGAATCTGATGAGGGACCAAGTATGTCATACTAAGATACAGCATGAGTTAAAAGCCAGACAGTATTTCAACCCAGGTAATAAACATGTAAAACTACCTGCTTCCAACACCAAGATCGAATGTTAGAATGAAAGTCTCTGTAACTGGGCATTGATTAGCTCCCCCCAGCCAAGGGACACCTAAGATCTAGAAAATCCCTGGATGGGAACAGCAGTGCTGTGGCAAGGAGAGAGGGATGGGTTTCACTTCTGGTTTCGGCTCTTTGTCACCTGGAGAACAAAAGTGTTGCATGTTCATAGGGACAGAAGAGACAGCACACGGTTGCAAGAGAGTTTACAAGGTACTTCTGAGAGCAGTAATTGTCCATACTCTCAAATCACTAAACCTACAGGATTCCCTTTCCAGGGCAGCTAAGACATATGCTGGTGAAACGCCTGTGCCTCCCAGCATGAGAGGATTTTAGGTGTAGATATTTCAGGGGTCAACAAGGCAAGGTGCACTTTACAAACATAATGAAAACCAAATGAGCTGATGGCATCTGCACAATGAGGAGTCCTGCTACCTCTCCTGCGGTAGGTGCCAGAACAAGAGCGTGGTCTTTGTAGATTAACCTTTGACTCTTCTGTTCTTTTAGGATAAGAAGGAGGATCGACCGACAGTTATCCTGGGCCTGACCCTGAGAGGAATGCACATCTATCAGGTAGCAGACTGCTGTGAAAGCCTTCTGGTGTAGCATTAACTCTGCCCAGTTCCCCTGTCCTCCCCCCTCACCACGGCTCCTCTGCCTCCCCTTCGAACACCAGGCTCCACATATCTCAAATTCTTGGTTGTTTGCAAATTCTTTGCACATCGCTGACTCCACCCTGTACCTGCCAGTCCCTGTGTCACTCTGAGTTTGATGTGTTGCAGGAGGTGAATCACGTTCGCCAGCTCCTCTACGACTTTCCCTGGTCGCACATCGGGAAGCTGGCCTTTCTGGTGAGTATGACGGAATGGAAGCCATCTGCCAGTGGCTGTCAACCTGGGACATGGCAAAGCTGTCGGCCTGCCCGTGCTGCCGTGTCAGGTCCTGTCACTTGCACGCATAAGATCACGGCTGTCTCTGGTAGCTGTGTGGCTGAAAACAGCTCTTTCTCATTTCTTTGGCATCTCTCCTCTTTGTGCAGGGGAAAAAATTTGAAATCCAGCCAGATGGTTTGCCCTCTGCACGAAAACTGGTTTACTATACGGGTTGCCCCTTCAGGTCACGGCATTTGCTTCAGCTACTCAGCAACAGCCACCGGCTCTTTCTGAATATTCAGCCAGTTTTGAAGCAGATCCAAAAACTGGAGGAGGCTGAAGGTATGTTAGGGAACACCCAAGTGAGTTTGGTAAGGGGAAGAGTACAGTGTGTTAGTCTCTCCTGTTGTTTCATGGTGCATGTTCTCATCTAATTAATGGTGTTTCTGACTTATCAGGGAGCCAGTAATAGAAATGGAAGTGTTAGATACCTTTCAAATCCACTCCTAAGAAGTGTTTTTGGCTCCTGCATTGTAGGATCAGGAAGTATATTTGTGTGAGAGCAGTAGAGGGGCAATATTTCCTTTTAAGTGGTTTCTGTCTTTCCCTTCAGTGGGGTTACAGCAGTGGCCTTGAGCTGTTTGGGTGCAACCAGTGGCACGTGCCAGTCCCCTACAGAAAGGCTCACTGATCAATTGCCTGTGAGCTAAAGGCCCTGGGTTGCTTTGTGTCTGTTAGTGTCTCATGGATTTCTCGACCACCCTCAAGTGATGCCCTCAGTACAAGCCATGGGAGAAATAATAAATCATTAGTAAATACCAGTCACAGGAATCTTGTTCTTAGCTGACTTCACAGAGTGGTGGGTATTCCAAGAACCAATCAGTGCATCAGGTTTTAAAGATAGAGCACTGAAGTTAACTAAGTAATTCCTTTTTTTTTTGGCTTTTGTTTTGCTTTGTTGTTATTGACCTTCACTCTGAAACCTACTGGTTTCTGTATCATAACTGCCTCTACCTGCCTGTTCTAATTTAGGAGATGCTGGGTTTATGGTGAGTATGACTAATTCTTTTACAACCACCTGAGCATCCATCTGTTGAGCAAACAAAATACAAAGCTGTCCCTGTATTTGTTCAGTAGCTGCAGCAGTTGTTTCTTAGTTGTTGGCTTGTGCCAACAGAACTGCCTGGATATATTTGCTTCACCTCAAAGTTCTCACTGGTTTCTCCTTTCTTTCCTCCTCAGAGAAGAAGCGCTACCGGGAGTCCTATATCAGTGACACTCTAGACATGGACCTGGACCCATGCGACAAGAATTCCCGTGGCAGTGGGAGCAGTGGCGGCAGCCACAGGGATAACCGCCTCTCGCGCCAGTCCACGGGGAGTCACGGCAGCTCCCACACCTCGGGCATCGAGGCTGACTCCAGGCACCGTGTGTCCGTGGAAATGTCGGTGGATGAGCCCTTCAGCATTGACCGGGTGCATAGGAAAGAGAAATCCTGCAGCTCAACCATCAGCTATGGTAGCTCTGGCATTGACAGTGGCAGCAAAGGGCGGGCTGAAGATGACACTCAGGACGATGGTAAAGAATTTGGACAGGTGGAGCAACTTCTAAGCCCACTTTTGTCTTCTCCTGCAGGGGAACAGGGAGTAAGAGACTGTACAGCAGCTTGGAGCAGAAGTGTAATGCTAACCATTCTCCTGCTGCTCTCTTCCTCCTAGAGCTTGAGCTGGCAGTAGATGAGCCAGAGGAGGTGCCTGTAGATGAGCCTTTAGAGGGAGACCAGTTAGAGGAGGCCACTGTGGGAGAATCTGTTGAATCCCTGCCTCTAGATGCTGCTAGCTGCCAAGGTGAGATGGCTTTCTGCTGCTGCTCAGTGCTGTTCTTTATGGCTCTAGCAACAGCCATAATCTGAGGGATCTAAGAAAACTGTTATCTCCTTCCAAACAGCTGCCAGTGCTATTCACTGCCCTACTGCAACAAGATTTGCAGGCAGCTGATCTAGAGTTTAAAGCCAGCATTCTGTATTGTGCAGTGCTGCTCTCCTCTGTGCTCCTCAAAGTCTCCCTTCTCTAAACGTCCCAAGCTTATATGCAGTTCGTGACAAAAAGATAATTGAGGTAAACCTTTTGTAGGGAAGGAATATTCTTTAAAATCTTGTATGCCACAAAATAGCCAAGGGGTTCAACCAAAGAATAATGGGATGGTCACAGGAATTCTTAGGTTAAATTTTGTGGCTTTTGATACAGAGAATGGTAGGCAGCAGGGTTATGCAGGAGCTGTCTGGTCTTAATACATACAGCCTTTATAGCAAAGCAAGAAGAATGAAAATAGGACAAGTTGGCAAGAAACTATTTTCTTGAAAGTTTTCAAACATTGATCTTTAGGGCCAAAAATGAGTACTCGTGAGCAAAACTGGAGCACTGAGGGTGCTTAATGATGTTTATCTTTAGAGGAATAGCACTGTTTGAATGTGGCCTGTGAGAACAACTTCTGTTTTCCACAGCCCACAAAACCTCAAACTTGCAATGCTTTTCACTTCCTGCTTCTCCTTTGCAGCTATAAACCAGGAATCTCTGTCTGTGGTGCAAGTCACGCTAATCAAAATGAGAGGCCAAAGTGTGGAATCCCTTCACCAGGTAAGGGAGAGGTTGCTCAGCAGGAGGGTCTGTGTGGGCATTGAATCAAGGTCTAGTGTAATGGAGACAGCTGTAAATCAGGACACCTGGATTAGTTTGGATTTGACTGATTTTTGCATGGTGTAATCTAAACCAGCTGCTGGCCAGCTACTGCTCTCAGGAATAGGATAAGAGCAGCATTTGGGTTCAGAATAGTATAGAAAGGTTTGGAGCAATCAGCAGGGAGATCTTGCAAGCCAGTTATTGTCTGCCTTAGTCTTCTGGATGGGAGATGGAAAATCAGCCACTTCCAGATTTTCAGTGAAATACAGAGCAAAGACCATCTTTGCAGTTTGGAGGTGAGTCACAAACTTGCTCATGTTCCTGCTCCTGAAGCCAGAAGTAGCTTACATGAGAGCAAAAACAGATGCTCAAGCTCTAGTTGTATCCTTTGTGTGATTATACTCTGTGTACTGGAGTCTTTGTTGTCAAGGTTTTCTTTTCATCAAACACTTGAGAAAGGGAAACTATATAAGGTAAAGTACATCATAGAAGAAGTTATATTTGGAAGAAGCTTATTAAAATGTCTTTTTTAAGACCCCTTTTCAAAGTACAGCTGTACCCACTGGGGTAGAAATGTTGTGGGTTTTTGAAAAAAACCCCAACCAAACAAAACAAAAACCACAAAAAAGCACCTCTACCCTTTCTTCCCTCTCTTAATCCAGATTGGCCTTATCGGCTGAGAGGATCCTAAAACTCTTAACAAGGTTTTCAATCACTTCTCTTAGGACTTATTTTTTAATTTTTCATGTGTCTTTCTGGACCCAGTCAAAAATGGTAAGAAATTTTCATTTATTCAGCAAAATAGTCCACAAAGTACTGCAGGAGATTTGAATAAAATTTTGGTTAATTTTTTCCAAAGCTAAAGACCATACAGTACAAATCATAATGAATTTATTCCTCTATTTGAGTGAAGACTTAAGAGCTCATGGCTGGAAGTGGGCATCTTGCTTAAAGCTGTAATGTTTTTAAAGTTACTGCTGTTATCATGCTTATGCTGTTAAATGATCATGAGGCATCTGTTTTATAAAAATGGTTCTGCTCAACACAAAGCAAAGCCAGCAAAGACCTGGCTGTCACTTCAGTGCATCTCATACTTGATGCCTCCTTAGAAAACTAGCAAAACCTTCCTTACAAGGCCGTGTAACTAAATGCTGCAGGGTTTCCTTAGCATTGACCAGACAGTGCAACATATTCTTATTTCTGGGAGTACAGCTGAGCCAGCACAGGTTACCTCAAGGTAGTTTTTAAATTCCCCTCCCATGGCAATGAGGCAAGTAATGCTGGGAGTAAGTTTTCTGTGGTGCCAACAGAAGTGTCTCGGTTTCAAAATTATATTCCTGAAATTAGTCTTAATATTAGCATTTAAGAGATGATTAATAAAGAAGCAGAGAAAGGAAAAAAATACAAGTGGTGAAGCTGGAAATACTCTCAAATGGTCAACAATTCCTTCACAGAGGCTTGTGTAGCAAGATGGTGCCTCTGGGAATTACTGCTGATTTGTTGCTGCTCTTTATGGAGCAACGTAGATGAAACTGTTTGTTGCAATTACTGGACACTGTAACCCATTAGTTTGCATGGTTGCCTTCTGAACCTTCCTTTCAGCTCATTAGACTTAACTCAGTGTGTTCAAGCACTGGGGTATTTTGTTAAGTGCACTTTGAGCATTTGAGGACAACTGCATGGATCTGCCAAGAAGTGTGAGGTCATTCAGGTGTCAGTATCTGTCAAGTGCTTCATCCATTGTGCTGGACAGTGAGGACACAGTGCAGACAGATCAGGATCTGGCTCAACGTGGCAGGACAGCTTAATGCACTTGTAATTTCTGGGTTGTTCACAGCTCCCTCTTTGAGGACATCCTTCAGAAGGCTGGTGGGGCTATTTTGAAAGAGCTGAAAACAATGTCATGGGTTAGCGTAGTTTGAAGTTTTAGTTAAGGAAAAAAAAATTATTCCACCAGCCAAGGAAGTGATGTTTGTTGCAAAGAGCTGTTGTAACTTCCTCCAGAACTTGATAGAACCAATCAGTCGACTAATTTGAATATTGACAGCTCTATTAAGCCACTCAGAAGCTGGTTACGCCTCTGTAAAGACATCATTTAAAGACAGACAAGGCGGGAATCTGCCTCTTGCTTTTCCGGTGTTGGCACAGGTAACTGAGGGCCTACTCAGCCCGATGGGCTGGGCCAGCCCAGGCCACGGCCCTGCTCCATCTCAGCCTGATGGGGACCTGTGGCCCCTCTCAGCTGGGCTTAGCAAGATCCTAGCCACTCCTACTCCGTGTGGGCTAGCCTCTCCCAGCACGGCTCGGCTTGGCTTAACATCTCAGCCTTTCCTGCCCCGCTAAAGCAGCCCTGCGGCTCTGTGCAGGCTGAGATGCACCTCCTGCCCCTGCTCTGAGACCAGCTCTGGCCACCGCTTGGCAGAAACAGATAAGCTCTAGCTGCAAGGTCCTGGCACAGGAAGATTAACCCCTCCAGTGTAAGTTCCTCACAGAGATGAAACCTGTAAACACCAATCCTTTCCCAGGTTAGAGGGACAGGGAAAGGCAAAGACACATGGATAGACACCATGATTAGTGACACCTAAGTCAGTGAAGAAGAAATAGTTAAAGCCCAGAGAGAAGAGATAGAGGAGATGCTAGTAAGCTGAAATTCTTTTGTAAAGCTGTGGTGATGGACTGTGATACATTAGAGACTCCCTTGTAATTTCATGATAAGCATGGGGGGAAGAGCTTTCAACTGTAGCCACGAGAAAAGTGCCTGTGCTAAAATGGATAGATGTTGGCATAGCTGTGATCCACTGAGAAGCCTGAACAGAGAGAGTTAGTGGTGAGGTGAAGACCCTTTGCTCCCAGGGAAGAAGACCTCTGTTCCTAGAGATGAAGATGATCCTAGAGATAGATGAAGAGAATCTTTGCTTTGGAACTGCTCATCCTTAAACCAATACCCTATTTAGCTATGAGTGAACCCTTGAAACAGTAGTGGAGAAAGCTGTAATCGAGGGAAGGCACTCACATATGCCAACAGAAAACCATCCCGGGCGGCTGTTGTGCTGTGACATTGAGGCCATGAGAAGACTGTTTCTTGTGGAGAAGCTCCATAGCATGAGCAAAAGAGACTCCTCTCCCTAAATGAACTGATGAAAGACTCTTACAGAGTGGTAAACTGGCTGATATAATCCCAAGTTTGTGTCTTTATGTTGTAAGTGGAAGGAGGGAGGAGGATGGGGGGAGGAGAAGTGTTCTGAAGGTTTATACTGACCAAAATCATAGTCTGTTATACTTTGTGTGAGTTGGATAAAAGGGGGAGGTGCTGGAGGAAAAAGGGGGTTTTTTGCTTTAATTCCTTCTTATTTCTTTTTACTTTTAGTTCTATTAATAAACTTCTTTATATTCTTTAAGTTTGGTGCCTGTTTTGCATTCCTGCCTATTATTATCTCACAGAAGGCAAAAAATGCGAACAAACCCACTACAAACAATTTTGGGAAACTTTTAGCAGTGCATAGCCAGCACCCTTAGGCTGTATCTGAGCTGATTGTTTTTATTTGTTTGTGTCTTGCTGAACTGGCAGGTCAGATCACCCAAAAGCAGGAGCTGCACAGACCAGCACAGCCAGAGTTTGGATGACATCCGCCTGTACAAGCGCCGGCACCCGTCACTAAGTGCCACGCTGTCTTCAGACACGTCCCACAGCTACACCTTCGGCTGCAGCCTCGAGGATAAGCTGTCTATCTACGGCTGCGTGTACTCCACAGCGGACTGCAAAACCAAGTCTGCCCTGTACGGGAAGCGGTCCATGAACTGCCTCTCCTTGGATCTTCTGGGAGAGGACCAGGTCCCAGAGGAGTTTGTGGTGTAATGAGATTGGAACTCTTCCATACCAGGAAACAGCTCATCATGGAAATATATACCTCATTAACACATGTGATGTCACTCTGGTTCTTGCAGGAGGTGGTGAGTGGCTTTGTTATTATGCTCCATATCAGCAAGTGGCATCACTTCTGCAGACCTGGCTACAGGGCAAATCAGCTGGGGTGTAGCACTTAACACTGGCATTGGAAGTGTCTGTCTGAGCAGAAAATGGAAGTGGCCTGCACCCTTGGCAGTGACACAAGCAACATAAAAACCAAAAAAAACGTGGACCAAAACTGATGCTGAGCTAGTAAAGCAAACTGTGTCTAAATGGATTAATCAGAAAGAAATTTAAAGTCTATGTCATGTTCCTGCTTTTCTCTTGTGATCCATGTCTCTTACTGCTAGTATACAGATAGTCTGGTTGTCTTCAGTTTGTGCTGCTGCAGCATTGCCAACAGCTGTCAGGCCAGGATATACTCTTAGCATATTTGGAGGGCTGTTTCAGTTGTAATGAACACAAGTTGCTTACTTGCTGCACTGGGAGCAAGACCTGCTCTGCCAGGAGTTTCTTCTCCTTTTGTTGTTGTTATTTTGTTGTAAGCATCCAGCCAAATACAATGTGTGGTCTCTTTTTCTTTATTGCAACAAATGGAACTGACTGTCAGCTGTCTACTACTGCTGTGATGCAGATTGGCATTATATCCTTAGGGAGACAGGGAGGAGATAAAGCAAATGACTTGGCTGATTCTGAGAGTACAGAGGGCAAGACCATTAATTGACTGGCTTTTGAACAGAGGAGTGTGACTGGAGAATTTGTCCAGGCATGATCACCCCTTACTTTGATTCATACTTTAATGTTGTTCTTTACTTTGTTTTAAATAAATCTGTTCCTTAGATTTTTTTTTTTCCTCTGCTTAAGAGGCAAGTAAGGACTGGAGAAAGTCACTTTTTAAGGACAGACAGAGTGACTGTGTCCTACTTAGTCATGGATATGTCATGCAAATATGTGTGTGTGCTGCTGCGGGGCTGATGTACAGTGTTTGTGTGGCAGACCAAGGGTGTTTGTTTGGTGATTTGAGAGCAGTGGAGCTGGCTGTGCTGGCTCTCACTAGGGAAGTAATCATACTTACGCTGTTTGATTCAAGAGTTTGGTGTGGAAAACATCCTGCTACCTTGTTACATGCAAATATATATATGTTTGATTTCCTCCCCTTATCAATTCCCAGCACTGGGAAGCTTGTACTTGAAGACCCAGCTTTGTGCCCAGGTTTTGACAGCCTTCAAGGTGTGTTTTGACAAATTCTAGAAGGAGAGGAGTACTACTCTACTGGCTGGGGAAGTGTGTGTTGTGCAGTGTTGGTCATCAAAAGCTGAAGATAGCCTAATTCAGGAAAGGAAGGGAGCCAGACCATGACAAGGATGGTTTGAGCTGCTGTTTTGATGGTGGGCTTGCAAGCTCAGTAGTTGTCTGGTAAATTGCATTCCTGTGAGTTATTAAAGTAGCAAATCCATGAAGTCCATCATCGTGCTACTTCTGTGCAGGCCATGCAGGTGCATCTGCATTTAATGAAGTGGGACCAGCAGCTCTCCATCCTCTGAGATGAATCCAGCACCAAACCCAAGCTGTTTGAAGAATGAATGATGGGCACAAGCTCACTATAGCCACGAGTTAATTGACTGTGCCCTCTTTGATCACACTGTTCTTTCTTTTGGTAATGAACAATTAGGAGCTGTGTTCACTGTAGCCTCTCTTCCTTTCTTCCAAACAAAGCCAAAATGCCTTTGCAAAGTACTTGAGGTAGGTTTACTGCATCCAAAAAGAATTTTCCTAAATGGATCTAAATGGAGAAAGGAAATCTGGCTGGTTGCTCTTTAACAGTCCAGTCAAACCTCCCACTGTCAGTCACTCCCTGTTACCTGGGTCCTGTTTGGCCATAAGCCATGGGAGATGGGCATGGCCAGGATCCAGCAGGCCAGTGTCTGTACTGCAGGGAGCAGCCTTGCAGCAATGCAGGAGCCTTGCTCTTGCAGCCACCACGGAACTGGAGGGATGGCTCTTACTGCAGCAATCCCTGTCCATGAAAAAGGTGAGGGGGGGAGGTCTGGAGTGAGGACCCTGCTAAGCTGTTGCTCTCCCACCCAAGCAGATGTACAGTTACTTGTGGTTTTGGGAATGGTTGTTAACAGGAAAAGTAAAACTTCAGTGGATATAGTTGTTTGGAAGAGTGTCATAAGATGCGTGTACGCCGTGTGCGCACTTCTCTCAAAGACAATCACATCCACATCTGCTTCAGCCTAACCACATCACGGAAGTGTTTATTGCCAGCAGGCAGCTCACTCTTCTGGTTTTGCAGTTACCAGGTGTCCAAAGGATTTGGTGAAGTGTTGTAATGCTGCTGCTGCTGGTTACAAAATACACCAATGCCTGAAAACAATGTAACTCTTGCATGAGCATCCACTGCCTTGTACATACCTGGGGGATTCTTGTATTTATTGATGGCTGGTAGGGAAGGCAAACTCTACAGGTCTGACCATCTTCTCTCAGTGGTCTGTGTAGCTCCTTCCAGTACTGTAAGTGACATATGCATATGAAGGGGAGACCAGACACTTTTGTGTATAGACTGAGAATGAATCAATATCTTACAAGCACTGTGAATATCTATTATGCAACTTTTGTATTCATATTAAAAAACAAACAAACAAAAAAACCCCACCTGTTCTGCTAGTAATAGATTTATTTTTTGTTTGGATTTATGTCTCTTATTTTTGGGTTTGATAGTTTGGTAGGCGTTAGTGTGTAAGCATTTATCAGCTGATGTTAGAAACTAGCTGCCAATATTTGTACATATTTGTAAAATATTCATGTTATAATCACTCTATTTTAATGGTAAAAGTTTCTCCTTTCCATGAAAGGAATTTCTTGTTTAAAATAAAATATAAATAATTATATGTACACCTGCAATAAAGTATGGATAGAAGAAGGTAATTGTGTAGCCTTTTTATTGTGTCCAAGGAGGACTGTGTCCAATGCTGTCTTCCATTTGAGATGGGTTGTAGAAATTAATTTGCTGCCAGACTGTAATCTCTGTGAGCTCAGCTTGTGATGACAAACCCAGAGGCACTGTAGTCACTGGTACAACTCCTGTTCCTCCTTGCCATTCTGAGTAGCACAATGCCAAAGAGGCCTTTGTTAGGTATTGAGAACACAGCTGAACAGGTTGGAGTCAGCGGGACACTAAAGGGGGCTGAATCTGACTGAAGAGACAAGTTAAGCTGCTCGTGGTGTTAGTCAAGAGAACCAAGCATGTGAACCCCCAAGGGTGTAGAGAGATCCTGTCAGCATCCTCCCAGGGGCTGCATCCAAGGACAGCTGCCAGCCCATGTGATGCAAAGTGCTGCTGAAGAGCACTCTGCCAAAGTCACCTAACCTGCTGGCCTGGAGTCTGGCATGGATAAAGGAGTTCTCTTTTCTTGGGTCATAAATCTATGAAGGAGTGCCACACTATGATTATTTGGATATCTTCTTGAAGAAGCTTGCTCACTGGGAGTCTCTTGTAAATGGGTGGGGGTTTTTTTCTCCTTTTCTCTGGAAGAAGTTTACTTTTTAGGTACTTTGGTATTGTAGTGTTGCCCCTATTGTTACAATTTCCTTTCTTGTACTTACATTTTTGTTCAGTACCTGCTATGTTTCCAGTATATAAATTTTCAAGGACTTCAGAAACTCATAGAACTTTGGTTTGCAGATGCTGGAAGAGGGGGGTTTAATTACACTTGGAGCTTTGTATGGAGGTAAAACTAAATAACAGATAATATTAAGTTACCTAAATTTGAAGGACTTTGTCACTTCTCTGTGTTTCTTTGCTTGGCAAGTAATAGCTCTTTCTTGCCCTCTAGGGTGGACTGCTGCTGACCAAAACGTATAGAATGAGTCTGTCTCAGAAGATGGGGCTTGTCATGGTACCAGCAAATCCATCCTGTGTGGGTTCAGTCGAGTGCTGCAGTGTGAGATGGGGACAATGTGGTTATTACACTGGATCTGTTTTGAGACATGCCAGGTCTGGGAGCTGCATGGAAGTAATGTCTGAAGGTGTGTGCTAAAGCTGATGGGTAAAACAACCCAGGTATTTTGGGTGAAGTGAAAGCAGTTCTTCAATAGATTTCATGGCAGCAAAGTCCGAGGCACTGAAGGCTGATATAATGTTTTAAGAGCCTGAACACTAGTCCTAAAGTGGTTTCTCTCAGTGGAAAGCTGTAGCTCCTTGCCCACCGCCAAGGTGGTTTCTCTGTCCGGGTCGGGTGTCTCCTGGTTCCTTTTCCCAGGCTTCTCGTGGCAGCTCTGGTCCCTCATCCCTTATCCTCGTCTCCTCTGCCTCATAGTCTCTGCTCTTCTGACGCCTCCCCCTTCTTGGAATGTCTTCCCGGCCTCGTGGTGCCCAAGACCTGGCTCCTGCCTTCATGCCTCTGCTGGACACCCACCAGTTGGGGCGTGGGGAGGACGAAGGAACCCAGCGTGTCCCGTGGCGGTTCTCCCCGGCCCGTGGCGGCGGCGGGATCCGATGTGGCGCCGAGGGCGCAGCCCGGTGCCGCCGGGCCGGGGCTGTGGC